>JAWQRJ010002425.1:0-13550 GCA_033557515.1 Diorygopyx duplodentatus | reverse complement strand
GGAATACATACATACATACAAGAATTCCTCGTTTAATCCTCCTCGATTGTAGGATCACATCAATCAAGGCAGTTATTGTAGATCGGTTCTTACGGTATCCATGCTGGTTGTGAAAAAGGTTATTTCTTTACATGAAAGATATAATTCTGTTTTTTATTATTGTTTCATATACTTTGGGTAGAACAGGTAACATTGATATTGGCCTATAGCTCTCACACATGTTCTCGTAACATTTCTTTAATACTGGCACAACCTTGACATGTTTCATTTCATCTGGGAAGAAACCCTTATGTATCACAGCTGTCAAGGGAGGTGCAATTTAATTTACAATATTCTTTAACAAACCGGTTATCATTCCATATAGGTCTTCACATGTTCAGATTTTATGATGGATTGAATCTCTTTCTCATTCGTAAGAGCAAAAGAGCAAGACATACTATTTTCTGGCATAAACTTATTTAAATAAGAGATTGGCTTTTCCGTTGTCACTGGGAGCTTTCTTATTGCTTCTTCTGCAACAGATACAAAGAAAGAATTCATATGATGCGCAATTAGAGAACTATCTCTTTCATTCTTCATTTCTGACTCTCCACACATACCATTTATCATGTCCCACATTGCCCTTTTTGGATTTGTTTTATTTCTTTATCCAATTTTTTCTGATATACAGCTTTCTGTTCTGTATGATTCCAAATCCCTTCGGACTTCACTATTACGCTGAAAATAACATAAATGTCGATCAAGAGTAATCAGTGAAATCAAAAATATTTTTCTGTATTATCTGTTACTAATTTCAGTTTCAGCGAAATAAAAAAATAAAAATTCAATTTTTTTAAGACAGTATTGTATACCATATTTTGGGACAAATGTAAACATCTACAATGTATGCCATATTTTGGGACAGGGGGATATTATATAATGTCAGAGATTTCAATCAATTGTAATAGTGAAAAAACTTCAAAGTCTACTGAGGAAGGACATTAAAACAGACTTACATACTTGGAACTTTAAAAACCAAATCTGATTTAAACTTTTTTCACTGCAATTTTGAAATATTTCGGTATGAAAAAAGTGCAGGTATTTCAAGAACCTACAGATTTTTTTAAATGTTTGTGCAAGCTTTGAACTTTTATTAAAAACAAATTCTCTGTCACTATTAATGTTATTGCAAAGAAATAATAAAAAAAATTGGTTTGGTTGTTAAACTTTTGGGTTATTCTATTACTGATATTTCTTTAGAATTATTTTTTGGTACAGCAGAACTCTAGACAGTGTGTTCCTGAATGGACTACGCACATAAATATTGAATGGAGTATTTGAATATGTTTATACTACAGAACTGTATCGATCTTCGTTAACTTAACTACATAATATCTAACTAATTACAGATTAAAATTATAAGAACGATATCGCAGAGGCTATAAAGGTTATTGTTCAACAAATTAAACTTTACTTTGTGTAAAATGTGTCACTAAATTTAGTGAATGTCAACCTTTTTATATGTACGTAAAGCCGCATAAAACGGTACTACCAGAGACAAAATTGTTAAACAATTGTAATTAATTATCTAAAAATCAAAGACTGCAGAAAACATTACAGTATCTAAAAAATTCCAGAAGTACTGTGTTTTAATTTTGCTCTGCAATTTTTCAATAATCTAAAAGTTTCATTTGAACTCTTGAATCCATTTGAAAAATTGCATATTTATAATTTCAATTTAATATTTTTATGGTACAAAATCCTAAGCGTATAAACACGAATATTGCAAAAAGCGCTTTTAAGAGAGATTTTAATATAAATATAATTTCATGAGTGTACAATTGTAATTAATTGCCCAAAAATCAAAGGTTGCAGAAAACATTACAGTATCTAAAAAATTCTAGAAGTACTGTGTTTTAGTTATGCTCTGCAATTTTTCAATAATCTAAAATGATAACAAGTTTCATTTCAAATCTTGAATCCATTTGAAAATTGCATATTTATAATTTCATTTTGATATTTTTATGGTACAAAATCCTAAGCGTACAAACACGAATATTGCAAAAAGCGCTTTTAAGAGAGATTTTAATATAAATATAGTTTTATGAGTGCACAATCCTGGTAGCTGAAATAAAAACTGTACAATTACTACGTTCAGAATTGTAAAGTTTGGGTTGTTTTAAATTTAAAACAAACTACGGGTCGCTACGGGATCAAGTTGACTCTGCACCACTGGATTTAGGTACTAATTCTACTTAGGTTCACTCCAGCTATATTTAATTTCGTTGGACTCCATTATCCCTGCAAAACTTTGAACCATCTGACACCTGGAAATGCGACCTGACAAAAATAAATTAATTCGTACAGTTTTAAAACTTTTTAAAAATGTCGTTTCTGGTTTTTATTAAAATACATCAGGGGAATATTCCTTTTTTTGTTCAATGTTATGCACTTGGTATGCAACCAAATTTACGTACCTACGTCCAAAATTCTAGCAAATTGAATCTGACGTCGCAAACTAGGCTCATATTTAAAGTGACCAGATGTTAAATAATGGAATGTGGGACGCTCACTAAAAAAATGATTTTATTGTAAGATCATATATTGTAAAAATCACAAAAGAGTAGCATTATTTGTCCTTTTCCCAAGAAGCCCACCAAAGTTTCTATTTGCATTGTCAGCACAAACTGCTGCGACTTTACTAGCTAAATTTTTTTTTTTTCAAAATTTGACTGAATTTGCAATTATTATTATTATAGTTTGTAATCAAAAAAACGAATTAAGTAGGAAATAATTTAATATTTTTATGATTTGATGCATCTGTAAATATTATATAAAAATAGCAGGAAGTTATCGCAATTCAATTAACAGAATATAACGTAACAATACTGGATATGTCTCTTGTTTGGAAAAAGAGACATAACAATAATCAATTGTTAGTAAATAATAATATTTATAACATTTTAGGAGAATAATGTAGCAAATTTGAAGATAACGAGATTATTTAATAAACAATCTCTCATTTATTTGTTAAGTTATATACACAAATAGAGGAATCAGTTGCTTTGTATTACTGTAATAAATCTAAAAACTTTTAATGTGGGACACATTGTGCGATGTGGGACACTTTGAGGGACAGTTTTTAAGGTGGGACAAACTATTTAAATGTGGGGACAGTCCCACCTAATGTGGGATGTCTGGTCACTTTACTCACATTGTATGTGCAACTTTTTTATGGCAATGCTAGTACATCTATAAATGAAATACAGGATTATTCATAAGTTCGTCATCGATTTCAGAGCATGATTCTGAGATAATTCGAAACCACACACTAAAAATAAGCATTGCAATAGTCTTAGAATCATTCTCAGGAATCTGGTAGGTACTTGTGAATAGATATAGATACATTACAGTAGTTTAAAAAGTCTTAAAAAGAATATTAAAACATACGGTTACTTACAATTTGTGAGCAAATGTACTCAGTTGAGGAATAAGACACATTAAATTTTTTTAATAAAATATTAAAAAAAATAAAATTTAATAAAAATTTTAACCTGACAGTTGTTCTTTGCACCTAGCAGAAAAAAATAATTGCATAGATAATATTATATTCATCACTTTTCATGTGGGGATGTGTGTGCCCATAACTGTGGATACCAATCTATCTGATCACTATGGGCGGTTGATAAGTTTATCACTGCCAAGCGCTATAAACAAAAAAGATGTAATTAAACAAAAAATCTGCAGACCCATAACTCAGCACGGCTTGAATAAATTTTATAATTTAGTTGAATGTGAAACCTGGAGTTATCTAGACAATAGCGGACTATCTGTGAATCAAAATTGGTTGACGGATCTTCGGAATCTTGGATCATTTCGGAATCTAATAAAACAACTGCGGTTGATATGTAAATTAACTAAACAATATCCAGAAAATCAAGTATGCAAAGAACAGAAAAAAACCTTTCTAAATGTCTATAGAAATGCTATAGAAACAGAAAGAATTAAGCCAAAAAAAAATGTTTGAAAAGATATTAGCAATTCAATAAGAAACTTTTCGAAAGTAATAATCTCTTTTATCATATGCAATATGGAATAAGAAAAAATAAGAACACAACCCTAGCAATTTTAGATCTTGTAGAAACAATACTTGGACACATTCGAGGGAAACCCTAAAAAATTATCAATATTTTGCGACCAGACTACTATAGTCTGGCAAATCACATACTTTATGCAGAGGAAGAATTTTAACTTATGCATTTTACTCATTTGAGGAGTTTACAAATTTTTACTTTGATTTGTTCGGTGGAATTTTAATATATTGCATTTAAATGTTAAATGCTTTCCCAAACAGAAACTTATTTACATTAATACAATTTTTTTTTATATTGAAACATGTTTGTTGTAGTTATTTTCTTTTTATTGGTAAGTAACACAAAAATGACTTGTTTGCTTTAAACATGAGAAGCACCTGAGTCAAAAGACGTAGCTGCTTTCTATACAAGTTTCTCAAAATTATTAAAAAACCTACATTTTCATAATGTGGCATAAACGAAATTAACATAATTCCAGAAACAATACAGAAGATAACCCCAGACAATTTATTTCGTGGATTATGATTAATTTATTTTTGCCACCCATGAAAATCTAAGCAAATTAATCAGAAAGATCGAGATGTATCTCACAAATGAACTACAACTAATTGAAAGTTAAAAAAGACATTACACCAGTACATATCTCTACTTATAACCATTACTGTACATTGTCTTAATCCAGTTATTCAACCCAAATATTCATATTCAATCAAGATTATTTATTTATTACAAGGCTATGAATGGTAAATAAAACGTTCTAATATTGGGGGAAACTTGTAGTAAAAATAAAATGATAATTCTTATTAAAGGAACTCACCGGCATTATGTAGTATCATTTTATTATTGCAATTAAAATGGGGTAAACAAGATATAAACAAGAATGGGGTACATAAACAAGAATGGGGTAGATATTAAAATTGTCTTCACTTATGAATATTATATTATCTATCAACTATCCCAGACCATTGCTTTCAAATGAAGGGGGATTTTATTAAAAATCCCAAATCAGTTCTAAAATTGGTGCACTATGTCTAATGATAATACTTTCAACTAAATTTTTTAATTTAATTTTTAACTACTATATTAAATAATTTTTTTTTTCATCAAGATGATATATAGAATACATCTGCAAAGTTTGGGCGCATCTCATAGAAACACCCTAAATAAAATGAATTCCAAACTATTTTGTATTATGAGTAGTGGACAGCAGAAAATTTTTCCACCTCATAGTTCTACTGTAAATAAACAATACTCTTGGCTGAATATCCTATATTTGTGTGAGTGTCTATATTTAGGGTCTATTGTTACATTAATTTTTTGGGTCTAGATTCTATCTGGAGTAAATCAGCTTGTAGTTGATTAAATTGTAGTTTTAATGTTTAGATATTAATATTTAGGGGTAACTCTGTTATTTTATAGTGAATGTTGAAAAACACAAAGGGTTAATAAAAATGTGAACACTAAAAGACAACTTTACACATTACAACTAAGTCATTTTTTTTAGAAATTTAGAACAATAATGAAACTGTTAATTATCAATAAATATTCCCATTTCTTTGGAAGTCAACACTCAATATTTTTGTCAACTCTTTCTGTTACTCGGACTTCTTATACTTATATGTTGGAATTCACCTTCTTGCATTTTAAACATGTATGTTTTACTTTATTACAAAAATAATCACCCATAACAGTGGTCGTCATTTTAACGATGCAATTAAATAATTAACTTACCAAAAATTTGTCTACTTGCAACGTTAAGATGACGACGTTATGCCTTCACATCAGAGAGTGTTTCTACAATTTCTGAATTCTCGTAGGCAAGATCTCTTATCGGACGAGGAGGCCCAGGAGGTGGTCCGATTGCTCCATCAGGAGGACGTCCGGCACTGGCAGCCCGACTTGTCGAGTTCGATCCAAGACAGCTCGATGGGTCCGCCTTCGCTGAACGACAGCATGGGTCCTCCTTCGCTCCAGGACGATTCCATCACGGAGCCGATAATCGTCGAGTACGCCGTGGTCAACAAATCTCAGAAAACGCACTACGACAGAAACTTGCTGAACACGTCTTCTGTTATGAACGAATCGACGTCGAGCATCGACGTGTCTATGCAAGACATGTCGGGTTGCACTTCGAAAATGGATTCAAGCGTAGCTTCGGATTCTGGACTAATTGGTAATTATATTTAAAAAAATTAAATAATTTTTATTTAATAGTACGTTAGTCATGCATGCACTGAAATTATGTAATTTTCTAGTATGTAACATGATTAAGAAACATTCTGCAATGCTCTAAAGAATGATTTTTATATAAACTGTAAAGGATTTGTTTTGAAGTTCAAAGGAAAAAGTGCATCAAATGAATAACAATTGAAAAATTTAATACTCTCTTTTATGTACACATAATGATGCATAGGGGAGACAGTAAAGAAAATTTTTGTTAATGTAAATTTTTCTCATAACCATTTAATATTAGTTTTCGATGTTTGATTTCAAAAGGTACATATTAGGAGATCGTAATTCATGATTGATTTTCAGACTCAGTTACGAGTATATCAGAAGGCAACAATTTGGATTCATGCACCGAATTTATTCCCGTACCAAGGAGAATAATCGGAATTGAGCACGGTGTCCATTATTACGAGGACGGTCATTTTTGGATGGAGGTACCCGGCTTGCCGCAGGACGAAGACGACGACCTCGAATATCCGAATTACGTCCCGAAATCGTCGAAAATTTGTTTCTCGACGGATCCCATGAAGGTCTACTCGACCTTCAGCATAAACGAGTACGACAGGCGGAACGAAGACGTGGATCCGGTGGCTGCGAGCGCGGAATACGAACTGGAGAAGCGGGTGGAGAAAATGGACGTCTTCCCGGTCGAGCTCATCAAGGGTCCCGAGGGATTGGGGTTGAGCATCATCGGCATGGGGGTCGGCGCCGACGCCGGGCTGGAAAAATTGGGGATTTTCGTGAAAACGATAACTTCGAACGGTGCGGCGGCAAGAGACGGAAGGATACAGGTGAACGATCAGATAATCGAAGTGGACGGGAAGAGTTTGGTCGGCGTGACGCAAGCTTACGCTGCCAGCGTCCTGAGGAATACCTCGGGTTTGGTGAGGTTTAGCATCGGGAGGGAGAGGGATCCGGAGAATAGCGAAGTCGCCCAACTGATTCGGCAGAGTTTGCAAGCCGACAAGGAAAGGGAGGAACGGAGACAGAGAGCTTTGGAAGCGGAGCAACAGAGTAGCGATGCTAGTACGTTACCACTAATGGGTATGTTCTTTATGTTTTTTATTGGACGTTTGGGTTGGGTTACATTCCACACTTTCCACCTCTTCGTAACGATTGCAAGATCCTTACAATATTGACTTTCTCTCATATAAAGAGAAAGTAATGCATTCGATCCAAAATTTTGATGGTGAGATTTTGATATTTCTGGACAAATTATGGTATTCTAAGTATTTTCCTAATGAAAAAATACAAGAAAAATATTAACTGTAAAATTAATTAGTTGAATTAGAATTAATTTAGAGTTTTTACGTATTGGTTTCTAAATTTTTTTTAATTTAAAGTACTTATTCAAAATTGATTTATTTAAATGATTGTTAATATAAACTGCCGTGGTGTAAGTTAATTTGCACCAGACGGACCATTTTTTACCTTATGGATTGGTGGATTGATGGTCCGGGCATAGGTTCACCCCTCATCCACTTCCATCTTTTCGAAAACCCTTTTCTTCTCCCTGTTGGAAAAAGGTCTCCATATTTGCAATCTACAGAGTTGGGTTGTGCACTTCCACCCCTAACCGTGTCCAATTGTATTTAAATTTACTCTTCTTTCTTGACAGCAAAAAAAACTTAGGTTAGCTTACTGCCGCTTTGTGACTCTCCTAGCGTTGGTTCTATAGTGGTCCTCATCCTTTTCTCCAATATTCTTTCGTACACCTTTAATACTGTGCTGAGTAGCATTATGCCTCTATAGCTGCAGGTTTTCCTATCTCCCTTCTTATATATCGGTAATAGAACTCCTACTTCCCAGTCCTTTGGTATTTTTTTCTTATCTCCATACTCTGTTACATATTTGCAGTAAGTATTGCGTTGCTTCCTGTCCCATGTACTTTATCATCTCAGATGTGATCCCATCATGTCCCGGTGCTTTACCTGTTTTTAAGCTCTTTATTGCTTCCCACAATTCTTCATATGTTATATTCTCTGTTTCTGCTTTCTCTTCTGTTTTCTCGTCTTTTATATTTATTTCTTCACTTCTTGCTATTTTCTCTTCCTCTGCACATAGCAGCTCTTGAAAATATTGCTTCCACCTTACCATTATTTCTTGCTCCTCCTTGACAATTCTCCCCTTCCCATTCTTAATCTGTTTGTGTGTTGTGTTCTTCCTTTCCTCGTATTCTTCAACATTTTGTAGAAGAGTTTCTGATTCCCACTACTAATTCTCTCAATCTTCTCTCCAAATTCCCTCCATGATTTTTCTTTACTGGCTTTTACCATCTCTTTGACCGTCTTTCTTTGTTGTTTGCACTTGAACAACAGGACACACTTAAGTAACATTTCTAACATGAATTTTGCGTGTTCGGCCCTGAGATTGTCGCATTCAATTAACGTATTTAGAGAAAAACGCGTTTACAAACAAGTTGAATGTTTTTCATATTCTAAACTTAATTGCGACCATGTCGCATCGTGGGAGATGCGAAATATGTCATTGCTAACGCTCGCAATTACCAATCGTAATTTGTACATTAATTTACCTTAATTTCCTCTTTAACCTTTTCCAAAAATCTCGCTGTTACGGGTCGAAACCGCGTGCTGGAGCTGAACGCAGGATTAAAACTGTCTGGCGAATTGTTAATTGGCTGTTAACCTTGTTTAAATTTAGTGAGGATATTGCGAGACGATCCATCTGATTAAAACGTTATCTGCGTGTATCGACCTATTGTACACGATATTGCCATAATTACGAAGATGGGGAGGCCATAGACTTGTCAGACAATACCGCCGGCGTATCCCCAAAACCATTGTTTTTGGTTGCCGCCGAAAAATTTAGATGAATCTGTTCCATTTTTATTCGCTTTTAAGCGAAACGGTGGGAGTTTTAAACGTTTTAGTTCTGCGTGCATTGTCAGTAATAGTAAATCTTAATCAATTATCACGAGATTAAGCCGTACTGTTTATTTATCTAACATTTCCCTGACAGCCATTCATTAATCTCAAATGAGTAGCTCGACTAAAAATCCCATACGTGCTAATTGTGGCCACCGGACCAAAGAATCGCAGTGGCCTGGACGCGCAAGGCCATCTACGATCTTTCCGCTAGAAGGAACATCTTACCTGTGCATTTGAACAATGAATCCTGAAAAATATTCATTTGGTTACCCCACTATCTGTTTATGGCACGAAAATATATAAGTGTTACGGGGTTTTTGATCCAGTAGTTGATGTTCCACTTTTCGGCCAAAAACTCCAGAAACCAAAGTCGGAAATCATGACGAAGTGCTCCAGTTTTTAGTGACTTTTCGAGTGGTGCATGACAATGAGGTGGAAAAACTTTTTGGTTATCAATTTTTTACTTGTGGCAGAAACTTTATCCGCGGAGAGTGACTATAACATAGTTCAGACTGACGGTTCGTTCGACTTTCGTTACGACAATCCGGATTCGTTCCACGAAAGCCACGCGAACAGGAATAATGTTGTAAAGGGGGTGTTCGGAGGCAGAAATCCCGGTACAGGTTGGTTTCTTGCAGGATACAATTTGGTGGCCATAAAACTCAAACACTTTTTCGTAATCTTCCAGGCGCTATTGATTCAATAGAGTACACTGCGGGATCTCGTGGCTTCAGGCCAAGAGGCAAAAACGTTGTTAGAAAATACGATTTTGGACAAACCCCCATAGGACCTATCGGTAGCAAGGACGATCCATACTACGATCCCTATGAAGATCCTAGCTATAATTTCCAATTCAACACCAAGTCTTATGTCAGAAAAGAAGGTATGCGTTGTTTTAGCCATTCAAAATTGAGACTAGAATTTTTATAACATTTAGTATGATGTGGTACATCATACCACATATTAGATTAATTTTTTTGGTCTGTATCATTTTTAATACCTAAATTTTTCAGGGTTCAAATCCATTCCAAAATCAATTTTTCAGGGTTCAAATTCAAATGCGCGATTACTTGAATTGAGAGACACTTTTTTTCGATTGTTTCTGGTCATATTAAATGTCAAAAAATGTCAAACGCTCATAAGCGATATATAATGAGTTTGTTGAAAGTTGAGATTTATATAAATCGATTTTGCGCTCCGGATTCTTGACAGCCTGCAAATTACGCCGTCTTCGAGATCATAAAATACATACATACACACACACACACATACAGAAATTGCTCGTAGTACTAGATTAGATAGACAGATACATAATTGACCTTACTTCTTGATCTATGAAATTTAAAAATAAAAATTTAATTTAACAACTTAAAGGTAAATTTTTTAAATAGAATTATAAAACGACCAGTTAATACTTTTACTTCACCCATTTCTGTTTTAGGTGCAAACAGATTAGGAGATGTAAAGGGATCGTATTCGTTTATAGATGATGTCGGTGACAGACACGATGTCGAATACATAGCTGGGAAGAACACTGGTTTTCATGTGAAAACGCCGCATCCGGATTCAAATCCAAACGCCTTCAGGACGACCTACTTTCGTGACCCGAGGAAGCCTTACCTGAGGGGAAGAAGTTTTGTCCAACGTGGACTTGACGGAAGTTATAGATTTGCAGCTGTAGGTCCAGATCAGAGGCGGACGGAAACGAGCGACGCGGTCGGAAACGTCAGAGGTTCTTATACTTACCGAGACGAAAAAGGTGTTCAGCACTCGGTACATTACATAGCGGGGCCAAACATTGGATACCGGGTGCTTAAAAATGTCAAAGGACCGCATTTGCCTACATTTTACCCTTTCAATTCCCAGGACATTGTCCCATCGGATTTTTACGACAACAAAGAGGCCGACTTGGAAGTTTTTACGGAAGCTGCCAGTTCGTATGTAACGCCCTCGACTAACAGAGATAACGATTACTACCCTGACAATACGAATCAGGTGGATATTAATCAGAGTACAAAAAGACCAGGTGGAGGTGGAATTCAAAGTACTGAAGCACCGCAAGATTTTGGGGAGGATGACGACGAAGGGTTATTTGATGACTTCTTCAGTAATGGTAAACCTGGTAGTGGAAGACCAAGTACTGCCAGACCAGGTTTAACCAGACCAAGTCCAACCAGACCACGCCCAACTCCTAGTAGACCCAGTGGAAGACCAACTCTTGGCAGACCTACTGGAAGGCCAACTACAAGAAGACCAAGTTTTGGAGGAACC
This sequence comes from Diorygopyx duplodentatus, assembly GCA_033557515.1. Lineage (NCBI taxonomy): Eukaryota > Metazoa > Arthropoda > Insecta > Coleoptera > Scarabaeidae > Diorygopyx > Diorygopyx duplodentatus. The sequence goes on along the minus strand of JAWQRJ010002425.1, from coordinate 2,089 downwards.
AGCACAGAGAGACCTGGATTTGGGTCGACTACTTCCAGACCGGGTTTCGGTAGACCTTCCACAGGACGACCTGGATTTGGAACTCCTACCACCACTCGCAGACCAACAACCTCCCGCAGGCCGAGTTTTGAATTAGAAACTCGAAGGCCTGGCTTCGATGGACAATCTCTCTTTGATGGAGGAACAACCACAGGAAGACCCAGCTTTAGTACAGGACGTCCAGGCTTAAGTACAACCATTCCTGGAATAGGAAGACCATCATCTAGACCTACAACTACCTCAAGACCATTCCTATCAACAACCACAAGGCCGACGTCTTTTTCACCAGGTTTCACCAGACCACCGGCATTCGGAGGAAGACCAACCACTTCCCGTCCATCTGGCAGACCAAGACCAACCATCGATTTCGGATTAGATCTAGATGGTGCTGAGGTTGACGATGACGACATATTTGGTGCACCAAACAAACCAAGACCTAGTCCACCAGTGCTGCGACCGTCATCATCGACATCATCTACTTCTTCATTTCCTATAGGAAGACCTCGACCAACCTCCCCTACTCTTACGAGACCATCCTCCTCTTCCCTCCCAGGTTTTGCTTCATCGGCAATTCCGGCAAGTCCGCAAGAAGAGAAACCGGTCCTGCAGTTCGACCTCACTGAAATAGAAAAAGGGAAATTTCACACCTTGGTGACAAATTTAGGTGACACACTGTTTACCGTTCCACCGGGTGTTTCTGTACGGGCCCACGTACAAAATATTGATTTGATCCCGTTATACGCGAGATCACCATCGCCGAGCGAACAGTATAACGCGGAAATTGACGAAGAAGAACAGGTCAATGCTGAATCGTCCAACGCTCCCGTAACTGCTATAAAACCTACTCGTAAGAGATTTTTCTCAACAACACCACTTCCTTCAACAACAATTATAACAACTATCACAACTAAAAGGCCAACGGTACTGAAAACTGAGAAACCAGATGAAAAAGACGAAGATGATGATGATGATGACGATATAGACATATTTTAGATATTATTTATTTTCTTTTTTGTATCATGTTTAATTTATGCTACAGTAATAAATATTTAAGAAATGTGTGAACAAGGTGTATATTAGTTCATTTCCTCTTATGACAATAACACATTTTTATGTTTGGTAATATTAAAAATACTTTTTGAAAAAATAAATTTTGAAAATGAGAGTCAACATAAAAACAATAAACTTCTGGAAAAACCTATGGTTAACATCAAAAAAGAATATAATAAAAATGCAAGTTGGATTCAAAAAGAGTCAAAAACACTGAATGATACCATGGAAAATCCGATACTAAATAAACAAGACATCGAGTAAATAAATTGCTAAACAATGATGAAGAAACTGCCAGACCAGGTCCAACCAGACCAACTCCCAGTAGACCCAGTGGAAGGACAACTCTTGGCAGACCTACTGGAAGGCCAACTACAAGAAGACCAAGTTTTGGAGGAACCAGCACAGAGGGACCTGGATTTGGATCGACTACTTCCAGACCGGGTTTCGGTAGACCTTCCACAGGTCGAGTTTTGAATTAGAAACTCGAAGGCCTGGCTTCGATGGACAATCTCTTTGATGGAGGAACAACCACAGGAAGACCCAGCTTTAGTGCAGGACGTCCAGGCTTTAGTACAGGACGTCCAGGCTTAAGTACAACCATTCCTGGCACAGGAAGACTGTCTAGCTAGACCTACAACTACCTCAAGACCATTCCCATCAACAACCACAAGGCCGACATCTTTTTCTCCAGGTTTCACCAGACCGCCGGCATTCGGAGGCACTTCCCATCCATCTGGCAGACCAAGACCAACCATCGTCTTCGGATTAGATCTAGATGGTGCTGAGGTTGACGATAACGACATATTTGGTGCAACAAACAAACCAAGACCTAGTCCACCAGTGCTGCGACCGTCATCATCGACATCATCCACTTCTTCATTTCCTATAGGAAGACCTCGACCAACCTCCCCTACTCTTACGAGACCATCCTCCTCTTCCCTCCCAGGTTTTGCTTCATCGGCAATTCCGGCAAGTCCGCAAGAAGAGAAACCGGTCC
>JAWQRJ010002424.1:0-13554 GCA_033557515.1 Diorygopyx duplodentatus | reverse complement strand
GGAGGAATAAACTAATGGAAGCACTTGACGAGATGGGAGTGGAGGAAGTCAGATAATTGCATTTGCGGATGATATAGTTATTGCCACTAAATGAAGAAAGATAATGGAGAAAATTTTAAAAGAAATGGTAACCGAAGGAGAAAGAATGGGCTTAAAAATTAATGAAGAGAAAACAAAAATAATGCGACTGCGAAAGGAAAAAGGAAATGGAAGGATAAAATTAGTGGTTTTGAATTTGAAGAAGTGGATAAATATAAATACCTCGGTGTAATGATATCAAGTACAGGAGAGAGAAGACTGGAAATCAAAGAAAAAATAATGATGGCCGGAGGAGCGTTCCAAGCCGATATAAGAAAATGCTAAAAAGCAAAATGCTTGTAAGAAGCACGAAGCTGACTATATATAAAACAATAGTAAGACCTATAATGATGTACGCGGCAGAGACAATAACAATTACCAAAAAAGAGGAAGAAGACCTAAAGATCGCAGAAAGGAAGACAATGAGAGCAATAATGAGGCCAATCAAATTATTGGAAAACGAATATAGAATTAGGACAAATGATGAGGTCTACACCAAAATGGCTGAAGTCGATATAATGACTAAAATTAAACGGCAAAGGGTGAAATGGCTTGATCACATTTGGAGAGCGCGTGCAACATGCCACTCAGTGTTAGAATGGAATCCTGGAGGAAGGAGGAGAAGAGGGAGGCCACGATCAAAATGGTTGCAAGAGGTTGAAGACGATTTAAAAAGAGCTGGAATAAGAGGATGGCAACAGAAGACAGAAGGCGAGAGGATTGGAGAAACGGACAACTGGTACTAATCCGCCCAAGAATATGGATTTAGAAAGCTGAAACGCGGCGCAACTCCACATGGAGTGTTAAGCCGTCATTAATTCACAAAGTCGCACCGTTTCAAGATCGGGGAGTTAAGTGAGAGAAAGTCGTGTGAGTGATCACACCCACTCAATTTTTGGTGTATTACATTATTATATTCTTATATTTAGGTAGTGCTATATTTAGGTAGTTAAACGTGAGTATAATAAAAATATTGATTATCTAATTTAAAAACTTACTGAGTTCTCAGTAACCCCTTCTTTAATTCAACCCACGCACAAGGGGTAAATTTAATTAAATCCAGCGCTTACGTGTTCTGCAATAGAAATATTGTACTAATGAACACAATCCAATTGTACTTTATTTCCTTTTGGCATTGGCTTTATTAAGTTTTAAATAATTAATTAACGGTTATTGAAATGCAAACTGTTTTGTTCCATCTGAAGAGTTGTTTTATGTCCATTAACTCAATAAACAAATCAAAAATGCAATAACCCTCAATTAATTTAGTTGAGACACGATGTTTGCTATCAATTTGCTTTTTGTGCACGAAATGAAAGGATTGTGAGATCACGTTTGTTAAACGAAAACAGTTTAATGGAATAACTAATAGATTTTCTAGTACACAAAGTAAATTTTCAAAATACCACTCGAACATCAATTTTTAATAGCTTCACTATCATCGGTTATTTACTGAAAACTCGTTCACCAAAACCGACGCCATAAATTGCAATGTTGTAATTGAAATCTCCACTTCAGTTAATCGCAAATGACCTAATTCCGAAAACGTCGATTCCCACTCACTATTAGAGAATTATCGCAGGAGGACATCGAGTGCGATACATAACTAACGGATTTTCCATGAGATGTATGGAATGTATCGACTAATAAATCTTAACGCGCCTCAACGTTAGATCCACTCTTGATTGCTAGAGATTTTCGTATGTTGAGTTGCTCTAATTAGCGCAGAGGTACAGTTGTCACAGTGCTTGGAGCCTTGGGAAGCTTTCAGCTTTCGACAAGCAGCAGAACGAGGTCAATTCGGAGCGATACATTTCAGGTTGAAATTGGTGCGAGGTTGGCAGGAGGATGTTTTCGGTAAACGGCCTGGCCGTGCAGATTGGAAAAACCAACTTGAGTTATGATCGCGTGAAATAACAGCAGATAGTGTAAACGGGAAAATGGCAAAGTAGCTGGACGTATGCGATGGGACGTCATAAAGTCAACGAGTAAAGAATTATTAGTTTGGAAAATTGTTTGTAGGACAAGGGAAACGATAATCGCACTGGCATTGATAATCCGTAACAAGGTCCAAATTTGTGGTTCTTTATATAATGGAAACGTATTATAGTTTTCTAAAAACTAATAATGAACCAATTTAATAACGATAGAAATAATTTATAGATGGCATAAAAACCTTAATCTAATAATACACTGGGATCGTTATCCTATTCAGAACTTTCCGTCAATGAACGCCGTATAGAGTTCATTCACAAAGCTTTAGCAATTCTTGCCTTTATCGATCTGCTGTTCCAACAGGAATTTGGCAATGAGCCAACCTTGGCAAAAACGCAGCGTTATACTGAAAAACCGTGCAATTTTTCGCTTGTGTTGCCCCATTTTTACCACTAACTCCGACATAAATTTTCACTTCAACATTTGAACGTACGCGATACTTCCGCTGACAGTTCATTGCAAAAAAAAACACGTTTTTGATATCGATCTTTGTGTAGCAACACGCTAGGGATCAACTAGCCCCAGTTAAAGTGGATAGTATACGAGGCATATCACCTATATTATGAAAATATTATAGTTATCTTACACAATTAAATTATGGAAATGCACCAATCAATCAATATCGATATTTTCGTATAGTACGTTCAGGTAATTACAAATGTATGTACTCAATATATGGAGTTTTATATATGGAATATATGGACTTTCTCTGCAATTATTCCTCGCTTCCAGTTCGCGGAATTGCAAACGAATTTATCTGCTAATGAAGCACCGCATTATCCGAGAATTGATCGAACATGACTGGTGCTTCCACGAGGGTTGAAGGTCAGACAGAATTATGCGATGTTTAACATTAAGTAGTTTAATATTCGAGGGATGCAATTAGCGATCGCTAAATTACGAAACTCATTTAATAATTAGGATTTGCGACGAAGGTTCGACCTCAGTGCAACCTCGGAACATAATCCCCATGATTCCATTCGTGAGCCCGGGAGTACAATTTACGTTGGGCTTATAAACTTGTAAACATGTTTAGTAGCAATATGTGTGTGTGTGTTCGAAAATAATATCAATTAAAATCTCAGCATTTATTATATAGTCTGTTAGTAGTTCTGGAGAATGAGTGCGAAACCAACCGTTAATGTGTTGAGGAATTTCCCAATGAGAAGATCGATTCTTTATGGTTTGTGAAACTGATCATCGTTTTACACCCTGTGTTGTGGAAGTTTCGTCCAGAACTAGTTGAACTGTCATATCCACTCCAATTTGCAAGCCAATCATAAATTCTCCTTCGTAAACTCCATATTTTACGAAGGAGACCTCGCCTGAGCCCTCTTCAAACCAACACAACTCCGCTCCACCCCAACGTGGCCGAACGGTTAATTTATCGCCTTAATCCGTCCGGTTTTCATCAGGAGGGTGACACACCTCCGACGGCACGTGGTGGCCAAATGCAAATCAAATCAAATCGCGTTGATGACCACTGCCGGACACAGTTCCGTGCGCGTGGACCGATCTTCTGCCCATCCCTTCCAGCTGTCGGCCGCGATGTCAATATTTAACTTCGCACTCTGCAACCGTAAAATACGCTGGAGAGGGTGCACGCGCCTGCCAACTGTAAAACGACCCCCCGGTAAGGGGATCAAACGATATACACGTGTTGCTTCCGCTTTTACAGTTCGTTGACACCAATCGATAAGGGAGGTTGGAAATAAACCGGAACAAGATGTCGGGGAAAATAAAGCTTCCGCGGACGTTGAGAAAGGGAATGTAGCTGAAGATTGATGAATTACGTCTGTTTCTTTCTTCTCTTCCGTTATTGGACGAAAGAAGAAAATTAATATTTTTCTTCTTCTTCATAGAGATTGATAAAAAAAATTATCTCCTTTCTTCTCTTCCATTATTGGAAACTTCTTTTTCGTCTTCTCTTCTTCTCTTTATCACTTGGAAAATTCTTAGTAGTATTCGCCGTACTTTCTTGAAGATTTCTTGAATACACTCAAAATAATAGCGAAAAAAATCTTCCCTTTTTACTTTCTCTAATATGAAGAAAGTAGAGGTATCGAATTGTCTGCAGGTGGTCGATAGGATGTTGAAGGAAGACGAACCCATTGTTTCTAGCATATGGTGGTCACTGAGAAGAAGAGCGGATTCGGAAGTAGCAACATTTTCGTTGCTACTTCTCCTATCCCAGCCTACTTTTCCTCCTTCTCCCATCTCTGTTTCAATCTTCATTTTTCTTCTTCCATTTCTTTCATTCTTTTTTCCTCTCTACTATTTTTTTCCTACTTCTTTCTTATAGTAAAAATATACGACAATTTTTATTTTTGGAAAGAAAATTATGTAAAATTGTTAGATGAGTGAAAGTAATTCTTAAGCTTGGTTGAATTCCTATTACGACCAGCCCTTATCACTAATTGAAAACGTCATAATCCTGAATGCAGTTAATTATTCTTTCTTTATATACAGGCAATTGAGAGTTCGCAAAACTGTTCTCTTAACTTGCCTTATTGACATTGTTGGAAATGCCAAAAGAAAATGGCTGTGTGGACTTGGAAAGGCAAATAGGCATTCGCCCAGACTTCGTTAACATTGGACTAGAAGTTAACCAACCCAACCCAACCCAAACCTCATTCAAAAACAACGTTCCACCTCTTAATCAGAAGAAAAGAACTGCCGGAGAAATATCACCTGACATCAGAAGATCACGAAGCAAGCTCAACCAACATAGAACAATAAATAGTTACTTTCGGAGATAAAATGCAGGTTTTTCTCAATATCCAGTTTTTTGAACAAAATAACATCACAACAATTGACAATGATCTTCTACCTCAACCCCGCAATGAACTAAAGAATATTTGTGTTCACTCCACAAAATTAATATTATGAATCCATCCATACCAACACTGTATAGTTTAATTTCGTTTCACATCTTTCTTCTGGTTTATTATCAATCTGACTTCAACTTTCTTTCTACTTTGCTCTACCTTTCTTCATTCTCCTTTCCCATTTTGCTTTTCTGCGCCCTTTGTTTAATATTCCCACTTTGTTCTTTCTTTCTTCTCTATCGGTGCTTCCGTCTTCGTGTTTCGTCTTTCTTTTTCAATGAATTTGGTTCGTCAGTGTTTTCGCCCCACCCTCATTATTTAATGCACTATTTCTTCACCCTTCTTCTAGATTCTTATGTTTGTTCATCTGAGAATTGCACATTTGTCCGTCCTTCCTTCTTCTTTCTTGCTTCTTCCTTATTCTGTTTTCCTTATTTCATTCTTTATTCTCCCTTCAGCCTATATTCATCGATTTTTCTATTTTCTTTTAGTTTCGCACTTGATGCTACCGTTGTATATTTCTTGAAGTTAAATTTTGATGCGTTGTTGCTTCGTTTCTCTTCCCATGCCTTGTCATTCTTCGCCATTTCCCCCACATTCCTTCTTTTTCCTCCAAACTTCTTCTACCTTCTTCCTTTATCTTTCTTCGTCGAAACCTTTTTTTGAAACCTCATTTTGTTAGTTTGCATTGTATTGGGTTAATACTGTTTGCTTCTTGTTTAATCTTGTTTGCTCTTAATACATCTTGCTTCTTTCCTTTTCCTTCTGCCTTTCTCTTTGCTTCTGATTTATTTCTCCTTTCCTACTCATTTCCTCATTGTTTTATAAGTATTCTATCTCCTTTACTTTTTACTTCCCCTTTCTACCTTTTTTTAAATCTTATTGTTCTTCTCAGCCTTCTTCATTCATATTCTTCTTCCTTCTATTCCTTTTCTCCCTTTCTGCCCTTCTTCTTTCTTCTTCCTGTTCCCTTTCAGTTTTTTTATTCTTTTAGTTGCCCATATCATAGAATTCGATGATTCCATGTATAATCATCGAATTCTAAACTGCTTCTCTAATTTCTCTTTCTTTTTTTTTAAGGGAACTGCTCTTCAAATGCCGACTATTTTTCATTCCCTCCGTTTTCCCCCCGTCTTTCTTTTTTTGCCGTTCTTCCCCTATCTGTCGTTCGACGTGCTTGTGTCCTTTTTTTATATCGCACATTTCTACCGTACATCGAAGTCTTGTCCATTTTCAATTCGCCTACTGCTTTTGTACCCGTCTATTCTTCGACTTCGCACAACACCAAAAGGGATGAAATTTTGGATCTTCCTTCTATCTTCTTTCTTTATCTCCTTCGGTCTTTTTGCTTTTACTTTCTTAATCTTTTTGTCTTCGTTTCTTGCTGTTTTGAAATTTTATATTTCGCTGTTGGTTTCTCCCGCATCCTTCCTTCCTTTCTCGAGATTGATGTTGACAAATATGATATGTCAATAAAGATGTTGACAAATGAACTTATTTGTTAAACCTTAAACCCTGAATTATGGCGTCACATCACCTTCTTCTATTTTCCTTTCTCTTCATTATTGCTCTTCTGCCTTCTATGGTTCTTCGATTTCGTGCATGTTCCATTTTTGCTCCTCCTGCTATCCTCTATCATATTGCTCCTCTTTCCTTCTTTCTGCTTAATCTTTCTTTTCCTCTTCGTTTTTCTTCGTCATTTTGAAATGCCACCTCTCTCCTTTGTTGTCTCCTCCTTCTTTCGCATCCTTTCTTTTATTGCCCACTTTAGAAAATTCCTAAGAGAGTTTTGGCTCTTCCTTCCGTCTTCTCTCGTCTTGCACCTACTTCTTTTCTTCTTTCACATTGCACCTTCTTGTTTCTTTTTACTTCTAATTCCTTTCTCTTTCGTTTTCTGCTCGCATCTCCATTCTTCCTTTTTCTTTCCTCATCTTTCTTTTTTCCTCAGTTGAATCTTTTTTCCTCCCGTCTTTATCAGTCTTCCTCGTTCCTCTGTTCTCGTGTCTTCTTGTTCTGGTTTCATCCATTTACCTTCATCTTTCCTCTTTCCTGCTCCTGCTCATTCCTTCTTCTTCATGTGAAGATTCGTTTGAAAATTGTAAGAATCAGATTCGTAGGGGAAAGGAAACGAACAGGTAGAAAATATTTTGCCCTATTAATGTTGAAGAAAATTGAAATAATATTCAGATTACTTTAAAATTAAAACACCTATAGTGCAGTCCTTATTCAGTAATGATAAAACAAACAGTTAAATAATTTTATATTACCATAGAACCTTTGGTTGGTTTGGAATATTCAAACATTGAAGTAATAATAAAAATATATTTTACACACTCGTACCTTTGATATATTTTATAAATACCCCATTTCAGGTATTTACTCGGGTAAATACCCCAAACTACCCTTGATATTTACCCCAAAATTCGCTAGCGATGATCATTACTAAATTGTCCACACTTTTTTGTCTCACTTGGTTCTTTTCTTGGCATTTTGAAGTTTTGATTATGTTACATCGGTTCAATAATTAATATGTCGGAATTTGACGTTTTGCGACAGCAGTGTAAAACAAAAGCGCAACGAGTTTGGCCATAATACACTTATGATTCATAAAACATCTGATAACTATATCAAGGGAAGTTAATTAAGTTGCCTATTTCCAATAATCTGGACGTCAAATTGAACTGTAGCAACTATTTTCGGACAGAGGTAGTATAAGGTTTTTAGCCCTAATATTTTTACCTAAATTTATTTCATTTAATTTTTTATTACGGCAAAAAGACATTATAATTGCTCATCTAAAAAATTCCTCGCTCACCCATTTTCGTATCAATAATGGAACGAAAACGTTGGAAGTTATTGATAAGTTTGATTAAAATGCAATACTTTAGTGTGACATCAGTACAACCTTAGAAAAAAATGTTTTTTCACATTATTGCAATGTTCACATATTAACATTCTATTGATTATTATTATATTTTTGTTTTATTTAACGTTAACCAGTCAACAATCAATCGCTTTTCTTTCAGGAACCTTTTCTAAGTTAGGCAGCACAATAAGCAAACTTTTCAGTGGCGATCAAACGAAAGAAAAACCAGTCGAAGAAAAACCAGTTCACGAAGAGCCGGAAGCCCCGAAACCGGAAGAGCCCTCTAAAACAGAAGAAAACAAAAACACAACTGCTGAACCGCCCAAAAACGACACAGAAAATAAGCAAAACGCAACCAAAGAAGCGGAAAAAGAGTCGAAACCGAAAGTGGTGACCGTCAAGGAGAGTTTGAAACCAGTCGAGAAAATTTTGACGATAAACAACATGACGAAAACCCAGATCGAGGCGTCCGAAGCAAAACTGAAGAAGCTCAACGACATCGAACACGAATTAACCCGCAGGGCGACAGCGTTGAACAATTTGGAAAGTTTCGTTATCGACACTCAGAATAAATTGTACGAAGACGAATATTCGGAAGCGTGCACTGCGGAGGAGAAGGAAAGTATTTTGAAGGCTTGCAGCGGGGCTTCCGATTGGTTGTACGATGAAGGCGCCGAAGCGGATGCCCCGACGTACGAGGCTAAACTTTCGGAATTAAAGTCCTTGACGAAAGATTTGTATTTGAGGGTTTTCGAGCATAAGGAACGTCCGGAAGCCATGACGGCCTTGAATAACATGCTGAACGGCTCGAGAAACTTTTTGGAATCGGCGAGGAACCTCACGAAATCGAATAATCCGGAAAAAGACGTTTTTACAGACGTCGAAATACAAACGTTGGAGAAAATAATCTTCGAAACCGAGGAATGGAGAGATAAGGAAATGGCGGAGCAAGAAAAGATAAAGAAATACGAACCGGTTAAGTTAACGGTTAAGATGGTGTCGGAAAAAATGGCCGCGTTAGATAGAGAGGTTAAGTATTTGGTGAATAAAATAAAGTTGTGGAAACCAAAGAAGGTCGAAAAGCCAAAAGACGAGAAGGTCGAAGAGAAGAAAGATGGAGAAGAAACAAAAGAAGGTGAAGAAACAAAAGAAGGTGGAGAAACAAAAGGAGGTGAAAAAACAAAAGGAGGTGACAAAACGGAAGAAGGTAAGGAAACAAATGAAGGGGATGAGGAAACTGTAGAAACAGTTGAAGAGCCGCAGACTGAAAAAACAATTGAATTGGACCCAACTAAGTCCGCAGGGAGTGGATCTGAACACACAGAACTTTAATTATGTTTTCAAAGTATTTTTCGTTTAGGTAAATTTCAATTTTCCGGTTTCCAAAAAAAAGACAAAAAACGATACAATTCCCCTCCTGTTTTGCATTTTTGTAGTTATTATTTTTCGTTGTAAACAAGTTTTCGATATTTTCCACTTTATGTTCCTCTCTTCGTTTTATGTACGGTGAAACGCGAGACAAAAGAATAACCTTTACAATCACAGAGAATCATATGATTATACAAATTCTGCCAATATATTCAGGAAAATTAAAGAAAACGACGTTTAAAAAAGTATGGAGTTGTTCCATTATTATACTAGGGTAATTTTTAGGGCATTTAAACATTTCAAGGTTCTCTTTTGGGTAAGTGTTTGTTTAAAAATTATTTTTAATAATCAATAAGGTGAAAAAACCATCAAACCATCCTTTATAATAGGCAAAAATATAATGTAGTTAAACTGAAAAATTATGTTCAATACAAAAGTGAATTTTATATTTTAATTTACATAACATTCCACTTAAAATTTTAAAAAAATTAAATGGTTTTGAAAATTATTTCTGAACAATTAGATAGTAATCTTTTTTAATGAATTAGTTTAAATTAATGATTGGAAAAACATTTCAGTTCGAAAAAAAATTGTGTTCCATATTTTCATAGTGCACTAGTTTCAAAACATATATTGAAGAAATTCCTAATAACCAGACCCTACCCTGCCTTCTTAAATTTAATAGCATATTTTAAATTAACACTTACCTTGTTCAAAAACTTAAAAAAAAACTTACAAATTCTTCTCTTTGCAATATTTGCGCATATATCCATATAAATAAGAATGCTCTTTTTATACTATAAATCTTAAAGATTGTTACTGAATAAAAAACTTAATTCCACTCTTGCAGCTCTCTTTCTCAATTTGATAACTAAATTTAAAAGTAGTAGCATAGAAATATATAAATGCAAATATTTCAAAGACTTTCTTGGTAGATTAATGAATGGAAAAAAAATTAAATTAATGATATCAAACGACCAGTTTTTCGTACGAGATGAAACAAGTATTTCGTTAATATTACCGTAGATTAATTGTAAACTAAATATTTTTTTACTTAAGTAGTTTTTGCTATGTGATATAAACAAACATAATGTAGTAGGTTTTCGTTTTCAACGTTGTAATTTTAATGCCGATGCATTGGCCACAAACGGAAAAGGTGTGAACGAAAAGTAATTGAAAAAAAAACAGTCACTGGTTATTATTTATTGTAAATGGTTAAAATAAAATATATTTATTACTCACTAACTTGCGTTATTGTGATAAGTTTTTAATTTAACCTTTCAAGACGACATTTCAACTAACTTAAAGGATTAAAATTATCAGAGTTCTGGTAGAGAGAAGAAGAAAACACCATCACCAGATGTTTTTTCCGCCATCGTGTGGTCAACAGTCAAAACCATCTCCAAATTAAACTATGTCTTAAAACTAGTTTTTTGAAAGTTGAGACCTATCTAAATCGATTCCTTATACAAGCATATTTATATACAATTTTACTCGTTTAATAGTATTAGATTATCAACGGAACTCTGAACAGATAAAAATGAAAATGTTTTTAAGAAACCTTATATCCTACATCACATTTCTAGAATAAAACTACATATGGCAGTTTTATATATCCCCATCGATAAATTTCCGTTTTTGATTTCATTGAAGGAGTCACAGAATATCACAAATACTTTACACTAACAGTCCTACTCCTAGAAACTACGCTACTAATATAATTAATTAAAATTGGGTGCAAGCACATAATTTTCATAAAGAAATAAGTTATACTTTAGTTATTGGCAGTTAGTACTGTTTGTTTTCTTCCATCATTAATAGTAGTACGTAATAATAATAGCTGCTTATTCCAGACAATATAATAATTATTTTTCTACAGGCTTTTTCTTAGAGTCAATAATAATCTCATCTCCCGACCGGATGTTGTAACTGTACAATTGTTTGTGCGGATATCTCATTTCTTCAGGTCCCTGAAACCCCGTAAAAAATTGAAGGTACCGTTTCAGCAGTAAACCTCAGAATTTACCTGGATATCTCTTAAGTCCTGGTCTACATAGAAGAGCCTCATTTTTGCCGCCGAAAACCCGGCGAACTGTTCCAATCTTTGCTTGAGATCGCACACAGTTCGGTAAACGTCGACCGAACGCACTTCGCTGTGCGAACCGCAGGTGAACGTGACCCGCACCCTTTTTTCAGGACGCAAGTCTACGTTGACCAGCGGATCTAGCTTTCCGTGGATTCCAACCAATTCGGAATATCTATAAGAAAATGATAAATAAGAGCGGTGATTAATTCTACTATAGTACTATTCTACTAGATTCAATTTTAATAATAACAGCTTTAATTTTTATTTACCTTTCGGGTCGATCACTTTCCGGTTTATCCGTGTAGTACCTGATGAAAGCTCTTTCGGCATCTTCTCTTTCGTCGTGTTCGATGTTTCCACCTCCGTTTAACATTTCTACGTTCGGTAGGCGTGCTATTAAAAGCTGTCTTCTTTCGTGTTCTGTGTATTCGTGACTGTCCCACAAAGGACAACCCTAAATACCAGAATAAAGTAAGTATAATGTAGAAACAAAAAGAACACGTTATTAATAACAATAAAAAAAATAAAATTCTTATTTTATTTGTTACGAGCCAGAAATGTCATCCTGTGCAGATATTTGACGAAATTTTTTCGATTCCTTATGGAATTTGTCCTAAGTCGCACCGTTTAGAAGTTATTTCTAAAATAGATCGAGGGTTAGAAGAGAGAAAGTCGTGTGAGTGATCCACACCAGTTAATTTGAATTGTAAAAACATCTCTCTGTTCCAAAGATATAATGTCTTAAAATTTGTATTTGGTATTCCCTTTAAAGATTTGGAGCTGGTAGGAAATTTCAAATAACTCAGAGTAATTTATTTATTTTTAATTAAAATTGTCTGATCAAATTTTTTTATTAAAATTTTCCGATCACACTCTGAAAGAGTTGTGGATTATTCCATTTTCGTGAATTGTAAAAATATCTCTTTCTGTTCCAAAGATATAATGTGTTAAAGTTTGCTATTCCCTTCAAAGATTTGGAGCTGGTAGGAAATTTCAAATAACTCAGAGAGTAATTTATTTATTCTTAATTAAAATTGTCTGATCAAATTTTTTTATTAAAATTTTCCGATCACACTCTGAAAGAGTTGTGGATTATTGTTTTTTGAATTGTAAAAATATCTCTTTCTGTTCCAAAGATGTAATGTGTTAGAGTTCGATATTTCCTTCAAAGATTAGGGCTGATAGAAAATTTCAAATAACTCAGAAAGTAATTTATTTATTTTTAGTTAAAATTGTCTGATCAATTTTTTTTATTAAAATTTTCCGATCACACTTTGAAAGAGTTGTGGATTATTCTGTTTTCTTGAATTGTAAAAATATCTCTTTCTGTTCAAAAGATATATTGCATTAAAGTTTGATATTTCCTTCAAAGATTTGGGGCTGATAGAAAATTTGAAATAACTCAGAAAGTAATTTATTTATTTTTCATTAAAATTGTCTGATCAATTTTTTTTATTAAAATTTTCCGATCACACTCTGAAAGAGTTGTGGATTATTGTTTTTTGAATTGTAAAAATCTCTCTTTCTGTTCCAAAGATATAATGTGTTAGAGTTCGATATTTCCTTCAAAGATTAGGGCTGATAGAAAATTTCAAATAACTCAGAAAGTAATTTATTTTTTATTAAAATTTTCCGATCACACTTTGAAAGAGTTGTGGATTATTCTGTTTTTTGAATTGTAAAAATATCTCTTTCTGTTCCAAAGATATAATGTGTTAAAGTTTGATATTCCCTTCAAAGATTTGGAGTTGGTAGAAAATTTCAAATAACTCAGAAAGTATTTTATTTATTTTTACTTAAAATTGTCTGACCAAATTTTTTTATTACAATTTTCCGATCACACTCTGAAAGAGTTGTGGATAATCTGTTTTTTTTTTGAATTGTAAAAATATCTCTTTCTGTTCCAAAGATATAATGTGTTAAAGTTTGATGTTCCCTTCAAAGATTTGGGACTGATAGAAAATTTCAAATAACTGAGAAAGTAATTTATTTATTTTTAATTAAAATTGTCTGTTCAAATTTTTTTATTAACATTTTCCGATCACACTGAAAGAGTTGTGGATTATTCTGTTTTCGTGAATTGTGAAAATATCTCTTTCTGCTCAAAAGATATAATGTGTTAATGTTTGATATTCCCTTCAAAGATTATGGCTGATAGAAAACTTCAAATAACTCAGAAAGTAATTTATTTATTTTTAATTAAAATTGCCTGATCATTTTTTTTATTAAAATTTCCCGATCACACTCTGAAAGAGTTGTGGATTATTCTGTTTTCTTGAATTGTAAAAATATCTCTTTCTGTTCCAAAGATATAATGTGTTAAAGTTTTATAT
>JAWQRJ010002423.1:0-13554 GCA_033557515.1 Diorygopyx duplodentatus | reverse complement strand
ATTTCGATGTACAACGCTTTGCTATTTCTAATAACTGACCCAATAGCCTGAAGAAGGGCATACAAAGAAGAAGAAGAAGGGTATATAAATAAGGAGTATCGACACACGTTCTATTATTATAATTGTACTGTATTTGAACCCACGAGAGGTTTCTAAAAAATAGTAAGTTTATTGCTGACCTTTTTATTAAATTAATTAATCTTTATGTCGCGCCATTTTTTATTGGTGCAGTCGAAATGCTTTAAAAATAGGCAATATGTATTACTTATGCAACTGGTTGTGGCCTCTCGTGTCACTCTAGAATTCCCTTGAGAATAATTTCCACAATCCGACAACTTATTTTTGAAAATTTCCTTAAAATAACGGTGTTACTAACGGATTGATAAAATTAAAAACTATAATAAAGAGCTAATGTTGTGTAGGTAAAATTAAAACCTTTACAATGAGGTATAACATGACCCCCTTTGCAATCTGAAATTCTATTCATGTGGTTGAAAATTTAAGATGGGGAGGGACCATTTACTTACGCACTGTATAAACAATTCATCGGTTCATTGTCTATTATGGTAACATGTATATGCTCATTATTTTATTCTTAATCAGCGATTAAGATAGGTGACCTTCAATGCGAAAGCAAGTTCAAGATTATAAGAACGTTGATTTCGACTGTAAAGATTTTTCAAATATGCAGTAATATTGTTTACTTGTGAAAATTACTGTTTTCACTGGTATCCATAAGTAATGTCTTTTTTTCAAATTTCAAAAACATTGCCTTCTTTAGGGAAAATTAATTTAATTATTTTTTAAAAAATCCGCAATTCTCTTCTTCTCGCTCTCTGAAGTAGATAATTTTTAATAATAATAAACAATTTATTGCCATTCGTACTTTTATACAGACAATTTATCGTCAAATGACGATAAATTCTGCCAACCAGCTCTAAAAGAAAAAAAACAATAGATTGTGGCCATATGCGCAAGCAAGTATTAACAAAAAAACAGAAAATTCTGACATGCGTATTTTTCTTTATATTAAGGCTAATATAAAGAAATAATAACACAGAACATATGAACTCCAAGATCTGTCTAAAGAGAGAACGAGGTTGGAAAGAAGAACAAGCAGAAAGCTTTAAATAATATAAGTAACTAAACGGAAGGTTAGCAAAATGCCCCCTTAATTCACTTTTGGAAACTTACATTTGCGGCACTTCTAATCTGAGCAGGAAGAGCACTCCACAAACGAGTGGAGGTCACTGTGAACCATCGGCGGTAAGTTTCCGCACGATGAATAGGAAAGGCCAACACCTGCGCCCCTCTTAAGTTTTGGTAGTGAGCTGTTTTCACATAAATAATTTAGTATACCCAACTTTTTTTTTAATTTTTTCCCCAATCGTTTGGTAGTCGTTTGGTAGCCCACTAAAAAGCTTTGGTAGTGAGCAGTTTTCTCATTTTTTTAAAAATTTAATGTCAAATTGGCACCCTAATTCCTTCTAATTTTATTTTACCAATCGTTTGGTGGTCGTTTGTTAGTGCTTGGTAGTCCAGTAAAGAGTTTTGATGGTGAGCCGATTTCATATAAAAAATATTTTTATATATATTAATTTAGCACCAAGATGGTTCCAACCTTATTTTTCTTCAAAAATATTTTCACCAACCGTTTGGTGATCGTCTTGTAGTGTGTGATAGTTCATGCTTTGATAGTTTCAATGTTGTTACCAATTGGTGGTCATTTGTTAACGTTTGGTCACGTATTGGACATCATCTCAAGCATCCAATATGGGTTCATACGCCATCCAGCAAGGGCAAGAGGAAATTATTGAGCTAGATTTCAACACAAAAATCAACTGATGTGGATCACTCACACGACTTCCTCTCACCTAACCCCCCGATCTTCTCTAAACGGTGCGACTTTGGCCAAATAAATATTTAACAAGGATATTAGGATTGTAGCACAAAACAAAAATATTCTGAATAAAATAGTTACCCAACAAAACTTTTCTTTACCTTATGTTTGTTTTATTTCTTGCTCTCATTTACAAATATATGTAGAAATATACGACGATGCGTCAAAACACTGAGCGCCATCTTTCGGAGAATTTTATTTCCATTTTTCACGTATAATAAAGCATTACACCTAATACGGTTTTCTTTCGCAAATGCTGTTGTAATCTATTTTCTCTACCTTCAGTAGGATCCAATATATTTATTTTTGTTATTTCCATAATAGGGACGGTTTGTTGTTGTGTTATGTTATAAAAAATACCTGACAAAGTTCTAAAATTCACTGAATCAACATATACTCCCTGCCCATTGCTTCACACTCTTTAATAAATTAAAATCAACTGCTGGTTCATCATTACTCCGCAAGATGGCGAGATTGCTAATTTCACTTTGACGTTTCCATTATTTTAGGTTAAGTAACCTGTTAAAAATGAATTATTAACACGTTGTAAATTGGTTTTTCCGCACTGGGAAGCTTAACATGGAAAGAAAGTAAATACCATGGATCCGAAAATAATTATGTCATGTTAAAATATTACATACAACCATCATAGAACAAATGTATATTTTGTCAACTGGTTTATTCTGCAATAAAAAAAACATCGTGCCATATATCTACTGCAATAGTTTAAAAATAAACTTTCTTCGTAATAAGCAATATAAACAGCGCCAGCTAAACTATGTCACCAGGCACTTAATCATTGTTATTTGAATAATTATTAAGTACGTACGTCAGCCGCAGTTTAATATTTTATTAATAAATATTGCCTTGAAACGATTTGTATCGACGCAGCATCGGCCAGTAAATTATTTAGTGCAACGGCGCAAAATATGCCAATATTTAATGAAACCTCTAAATGAGAAACGGCGACACGTGTAGCGGCGTGGAGCCCTGGCGAATATTCAGATGACAAAGAAAAAAATCAATATGATTATGATCAGAAGGGGCGCCCCACACAACACAGGCGGGGCCGCAAACAACTGCAGAATTAAATTTCGTAATTTAATATTTGTATTTGCCTTTTTTGTGTTGTTTACGATTTTGGGAGCGTTTATGCGTGCACATAAAAATCCGTATGGAAATACGATAAAGGACAAACGCCGACACAATGCAATTCATTTTATTAAACTCATCGAGATTGACAAAAAAGAACGCAATAAAATTATTCATAATAAAAACACAGAATCGTGTTTCGCGTTAAAAATATACAGAAAATGAATTGCAAATTTTCAAATAGTAAACTAGTAACGGATATTTTATAATAACACATGTCGCGATCAAATTTAATCAACAATAATTGGATATGGGGTGCAAGAGTCGGTTATCTACACTGTAAAGAAAATAATTGAAATTTTGTTTCCTACTATAGTAAGAAAGTTATCAACAAAATTTGTACAAGCAACCATAAAAAAGTGTAGTTACCACTTTCACCATAGAACAACTATTACTTGAACGAAAAAAGAAGAAAAGCAGTCTGTTGCTTTTCTTCTGCACACTATATGTACTATATCTCGTTTAAAAAACAATAGCTCAAACTATATCCTGCGAAACCGGAAGTCGCAAAAACTAGCGGGAATATCAAAAGGCGTAAATAATAAAAATCGAAATTACCCAATGTAACCCCGATATATTTTTATAACTCCCAGTAAGGTATAAAATGTATAAGTGGGTGAGTGTGGAGAGTAAAAGTTGAAGAGGAAATAAAGTCGAGATTGCGGTAAACCGTTTCGGTCAAAAGGGTGCACTGAACGATAAAACTACGGCTGAAGTTCAAATAAAGGCGACGCAACAGGTGTTTTTATGGAGACTAAAGATTGCCGGGAGTCTTGAAAGCCGACAGGGTCCCGAACAAGGACGGAGAATAAATCAATGGGATTTCCTTTTTATGCTGCGAAAACCTCGATTCGGAATCTAAATTCTTTTCGTCGACGATTGAAACTACTCCGAAGAAATTTGATTAAGTACCTACTGTCGGTTTCAAAGTGTATTTGAAACTCGGTGTGCATAGATTTCTAATTTTGCATAATACTTCGCACATATGCAAATTAGAGCATTGTGCGGCTTTAGGCGCTGTGTTGCATGAAAAGCAATTTGTTTATGTTGATGAGAGGAAATTAATAATTTCTAATTATTCTCAGAGATTTCATCACCTCGTACGTGTGAAAAAACGAGAGATAAATCATTGATGATTAACTTTTTAGGTATGTTGTTTAGTTAGGTGTGAAAACCACTGATTTTGGTGGATTTTTGCTACTAGGAAAACGAGTTATAATTACTCAGTTCCCAATACTATTGTAGCCAAAAATTAGTAGTAATCATATACCTGAACCGTAGATTAAGAAAATGACCCACTGGACTTTGAGGACCAGAGCAAATCCTCCTGTTGCTCCTGTTGTCATCACAGAGCGACCACTCATACTATGCTTTAGTATGAGGCACAATGTATTGGTGAGTTGTTTGTTTTATTGCATGTTTACTTCCTATATACAACCTTATTTTAGGAATGCATACTTTTAATCGTTTGTAAAAATCTAAATATGTAATTAAAAATAAAACAAATGAATTAATCTGAGATAGCAGAAACAAATAATAAGTAAAATTGAGAATTTGCGTATAGTACAAAAGTCGGCAAACACCTTAAAACGATTGGTGAACATATGTTTGAGAGAATTAAATGGACAAATATATGAATTATAATGACGTACTCCGTCATTACCCGACTATTTGAAAAAGGAATTCGACAAATCAGCCATATTGATGTGTATTATAACACAAACTTGCTTCGTAAACTTTTTAACTTTATAAAATAAAAGTCATATGATAGTAATTACTTCAAATTGTCACATAATAATTTTTCACCATATGTTGTTGCTATTTTATGTAATCATGTTGGTGTGGATTAGCTATAACATTAGCTATCTTATAGGTATTTACAACTAATTATTATTAATTATTTTCTATTAAAAAACGAAATAAAGCTTCTAAAAATAAATTTATATTAATTAGGTACAGAAATAATATGTACTATAATAGATATGTGTGTTTTAGCTTGTAACTCAAAGTAAATAATAAATATAAAACCTACAAAACAATTAAGGCAATATCAGCAATGAGATTTTTAGTAGTTGTGAACTTATTCTGTTGAACACAATTTTATTTGTATTCCGGTATTTTGATGTCTAGTTACTTGAATTTTTTCCTTAGCTGGATTTTACTTTTGTATCTCTAATACTTATAATTTTCAGAATTTTTATCCTCCAATTATCAAATATTATATTTCAAAAATTAATTGGAGGAGATAGCGGAAAATTAGGTAAACCTATCTATGCATATATCTATCCATCAGCAAACGATTGATAAAAAATACAGTTCATATTGTTTCCTTTAATACCGTAATGATAGATTGAAGTCCATTTTTTTGAAAAACAAGCATTAAATCTTAAATCAATAATGAAACCCCTCAAAGTTTTACAGACTTGTATTTGCCCTTTTCCACAATAAAATATCTAGTGTGAAATACTCACACGACTTCTCTTAGTTTATTTAAATTATGCCATAATATACGAGGTGTTTATTTAAAAAAAAGGTAAGTAGCGTTTAGAACAAAGGGAATATCCTGTTTATATGCAAATAATTTTAGAAAATTAACTGCATATAACAGAATATATAATATATTCGTTTTCACTCGAATGTTCGACTGGTCATACGCGTTGACCGTAGTGTCTGTTGAAAACGATTAATAGTATCTAGCAGATATAATATTTTTGTTATATCTTTACATTTTTTACAAAAAAAAAATTAATTCTGAAATTCAAGATATCGCAGCTGAAACTTTATATAAGGAAAATCACTTAGAACAAAGCCATCGCAGAAATTACAGTACAATTTTTAGAATGAAGGAGCAGGACTACGAGGACACCGAGGCAGAGGTCGTCCAAATATTCGAAGAAAAAAAAGCAGCTTGACGTTAAACCTGAAAATATCGATCGTTCATCGAATGGGAAAGAATAAGTAATTTTTATAAGTAATAAGTTTAAATTACGTTTAAATTAGCCGTTTTGCACAGTTGTTCAAAAACGGTATATATTTTACTGGTTGTTGAGCTTAATTATAATAATTTTTGAAACTGTAGTAATCCAAGAGATCCGTGAAGACAAAGAATAAGTCACATAAAAATGAGAAAGAAATCTTATTCTTAGTGTAGAAACTTCCTAAACGTAAATGTGTGTTGTAATAAAATACACAGTCATAATCCTGATTGTGGTAGGTAATTTGTTAAATAATACAACCCGTTTGTAATATGATTTTTCGTTTATTTTATATGCGTACTTTATGTATAGTTACTTACTTCTGAAAAAAACTGCATTATATAAGATTTATTTTCGTTCAAGGTCAGACCATTTTTTGAAAAATAGTTCAATGCAGGGAATATTGCTTTGGTTGGAACTTTAGTTTTTATTAAGTTAATATTTGAAATTTTAATTCTAATTCAATTCTGTTCTAAGATTTGTGTTATTATGTCTTCCTGAGTACAGTGTTAATGGTTCACAAAATCCAACAACAATACGTACGAAATTATTTCTACCACCTTTGTCTTTATTCGTTATTTTTTGGGTCATCTTTTTGATAAAAGCCAATTCTCGCTCTTCAAACAATAAACTACTATGCAATTCGAGACTTTGAAAACTGTGCCATCTAAAAAGCATTTTGCATGGATTTTCTTACTGAGGATGGTGATCAGGAAATATGTACTATATATTGTACTAAGATATTGATATAATACTGAAAGATAATTTTTCATATGAACATTCGTTCTTTTTACTGGCAGACAGATCTGAAAAAAAAATTAAATCTTTTAGAAGAAATTAAATTAATAAAATTATCCAACACTAAAGACACTCATTATATGAATAGGTTACCATTAAAAGAAAATAATGTAAAAAGCTTGAAATATAAATATGATTTTACGTGTAATTATAAATATGAGTTTATACAAAGATACAGATATAATTATTAAACTCATAATAGATAAAAGTGGAGAAGATTTAGTAGCTAAGGTTTTCATCGAACAAGTCGTTTTTCTTAAACGTCGATGTTAAATTGGATCAAAGAAACTAAAAGCTGAAGCTGAAAGTTTATTCTTAACCCCGATTGTTCAAGAAAAAGTTTTCATTCATATTCAAGAAAAATTCTAAATTAAATAATGACATCCCCAGGCAGGGGTGGAATTCAAGCAGAAACAATAAAAATAATCCACACACATATACTAATTAGCAACTCTAATTTAATCTAACCATGCAAACTGGAGCTTATCCAGATATACTAAAACAGCGATGGGTAATTATAGGCTAATTTCTCTTGTAACATTTAAAAAAACATTTAAAAGTAACATTTTAAAACTGCAACACTAGAACTATCGAACCAGTCTTTGACCATAATTAAAAGGACCTGTGTAGCTTTTGTAGAAATTCCTCGCAACTCTCCGTATTTGGATTATTAAACAAAAACTGAGTACAATATTTCGAAACGCCTTTCACTGCTGGAGACTCCAATGTTACGACGAAAACAGAGTTTTCGAGCCTCGATGCAAATCTGGCGCTTTTCCTACAAAAACTGGAGTTCCTTAGGACCCAACTGTGGGTCCTGTCCTCCTTAATTTATTCATCAATGATCTACTAGCTAGTAGCTAGGCTAATAGATATTAAACTATTTTCGGCTATTGAAAAGCAGAATGAGATTAGATGAATGTAGCTCAGCATTGATGCGATTGCAACTTGGTTTGCAAATAACGACTTAAAGTTGAACATTAACAAATGTTCTGCTCCGGAAGACGGCTTTAAGTTGCCGGCCGATGTTTGCAGGATTTCAATAGTCCGGTGTCAGGAACTGATTTGTTTCCATTTGGGATTTGTATCCATTTTCACTAAAATCATTTTATACCTTAAATAAATAAAATTATGACGAAATCATATGAAAAACATCGATAAAGAACTGCTGGCGGGATCTAGCGGCGGGCAGCGCTAGATCCCGCCAGCAGTTCTTAGGTGTAAAGAAATGAGTTTTTGCTTATTATAGCTAGGTTGCGGATATAGGGAGCCATCTATAGGGAGCTGGTCTAATGGAAGTAGCTGAGTCTGTTAGTTTTACATTTCACCACACAATTGAAACAATGTTTTTTTGTATTTTTTTCCCCGAGCGAGCTCGGTCTTCCAGTTACTTAATCTTATTACCGCAACATATACTATTGATGGAGTAGGTATTGGATAGAGTGGGGAGAATGAGGCATCTGGGTGTTGTTTTTGATGCATCGGTGACTTCTGAACAGCACATAGAAGACATTATTGTCGTGACTTCTAAGTTGGTGGGATTTACCTTCAGACTATTAGGAGCATTCAACGACATGCAACTTCTAAGGCAATTGTACTTTGGAAACGTCTCAAGTAGACTGCAGTACGGTTTTGTCGTATGGAATCCCTACTAAATAAATACATAATTAAACTTTTTTTGATTAATTGCTTATGCGGCGTTGTTTAGTTATTATTTCGTTATTATTTTTTTCTTTTAGGTATAACATTGTCTAATATACATCAGTCGTATTCAATACGCATTATACTTATTACCGTCCACGGATGCAATTGTTTAGAAACAGGGAATTGTTTTTTAAGTTTGAAGCTGCACTATCTCGGTAATTACATAATTAATACATTGTTTCCACATGCGAGATTTTCCTGCTATCACTTTCTTCAAATTAAAGATATCCTAAATCTGCTTACAAAACAAGACAGTTTATTTTTTTCGTCGGTCGATTTTCTAGCAATTACTCAACTACAAAATTAATTATTCAACTACAAAAATTATTAAGCCAACGGTGTACCGGAAATTCCTCGAAACTGGCTATATTTGGATTATTGTAAAATAAAAATTAGGTAGAATATTTGGAAACGGCTTTCACTACTCGGAAGCGTAGTGTTTTTCATGCAGTTAGGTAGCAATGACGCTGATAAATTGGGTGGCGAAAAGAAACTTATCTACTCTTTCTAAATCTGTAGCCTGCAATGGTATATAAGGTAACCTTTTTTTGCAAAATATCGACGATAAAATAAAATTAATACATTGTTTCTTCATAACAGGTTTTCCATAAGAGGAAGTTATAAATTAGCTACACAGGTTAGCTCGTCTTTCTTAAAATTAAAAATTTAAAAATATGTTAAATCTGCTTGCACCACGAGAAATATTGTTCTTCCCCGTCGATAGTTTAATTGTGAAAAAATTATGGCGAAAAAAAACTCAAACAATGACGAAACAATGTATTAATTTTATGTTTGGTAAGTACAAGTACGGTAACATTTTCTATTTTTTCTGTTTCAACGCTTACTGTTACCTAATGATAAACAGGAATTTATTTAAATGCAACTTTTAATGGCTAACCTTCCTTCTAGAAACGAGATATTATCGACTAATTACTCCTACAGCTTGTATCAGGCTCTAATTATAACTTATCATGTAATTGATCTCTGCAAATATTAAGTTAATGAACGCTGCGCGCCATTTTTTTTTAAATTGACTCCACATCTCTGAGTTAGTTAGTATCAGCACGAAATATTTTTAAATCTATCGAGCAAGTAAGGAGAAAATAAAAATCATTTTTGGTACCCTGATTGCAAACATTTAGCAGTGTTTTTTTAAGATCACTTCGTTTGTCATCCGAAGCTATCAAATTGTGTCGTAACCCGTAAATATCCACTTCATTTAGTGCACGGAGAAGGGATCCCCCAATAAAAATTTTAAAGCGCATTTAAACTTTTTACATCATATAAAATTAGCTATTTTATTAATAGCGCAATTAAGGTCCGTTCTTTCGTCCGATTGAGCGTTAAAAGCGAGTGGGATTAGCGTCGCTCTACAATGCGCTTTCGTACAATGGTTTACTTTAAAGTGTACAGAGGTCGGCCGTTTGGTCTGCACGCTCGGACGAATAATGGGACAGCAAGAGTACAGGCGACCCCCGGACCCCCGTGGCGGGCCTGTAGCAGCCCCCCCGCAAACTCCGGCGGCGCCCGACCCTATTGATTATACTGTCCGCTGAACTAAATTAGAACAGAATTAGATGCTATTTGTTTCCATGCGGACTATGTGCAGTCAGTCACGTGATTCTTAATCGTCCTCCAGCTCTCTTGCCAGAAAGTACTGGAGTACCACCCGTGCGAAGGAGGACATTGTCTGCTGCTTCTGAATCAGCGTATTGCATAATGCGCGCACTCACGGAATAGTGAGTTATAGCAACTACAAAACAAAAAAGCTGTTATGTTAAATGATCTTCATTTTTTAAAAATTGAATTGCCTATTAAATAACTTCTGATCCACGTCGAGTTGGACCACGCTCTACTTTTGCAAGTGTAATTCGAAGTGAATACAAAAATGGCTATGGAAAGTGAATCTGGGAAATACACAGAAACTACCGCAACAGTAGGATAACATATTCACAGAAAATCTTCTGAACCGTAGAAGTTGCAAGCATGAAGAAAACGTGTACGCTAACAAGACTTCTATCAGAAGATAAGTGAAGGATGACAGGCGAAACATTATAGCAATATGTATTGTTTTATTTTAGTTGCGAATAAACAAAAAACATAAAAAAATTAACCATAAAATATATATCTAAATTTATTTAAATATATATGTGTATAATTAAGATTTGTTGGGCTGTGTAGAGCTGAAGGAACTATGCGACGGAACAAAGCTTCGGTATACCCAGTTTTGGCATACCTAACATAATCCTAAACGTCTAATAAAAACAATAATAGTATTCGAAGCACATACAACCAATAAATAATAAAATAACATTTTTCTCTGGTTCGAGAGCTAATCGGAAATTACACACTGGTCTGGTCACGAGAGGTTTGTTTTATTGTTTCATAACTGCTTTTGGGGGAATTCCCTGATCGTATTCAAAAGATAATAGCAATAATAACATTAAGTAGCCTGGGTAGACTACCAAAAAGCTTACCACACGACTGGCTCCTAAAAATATTAGAAATATACAAAATTCATAACAAACTTTTATATCTTCTTGGCAGATTCATGTGTGGTTGGAAAACAGAATTCTATGAAGGATTTTCAGAAAGAATTACAGAAGGATAACCTAAGGTTGCGCGGCGATAAGACGTCGAACTCACAAGCCGGAAACTAGTTTGGATCCATAGGTCATCCTCAGTCTTAATCTAAAAGTTAAGGGTACGTAAAAACAAGATATCTAAAAATACTTAAACTAATTATAACTTAGTCAGTAAATAAAAATCCAAAAATGATGGGTTAAAAACATATTGATTAAAATTATCGTAAAAGAAAACTAGAACAGGGTTTGAAACAGGTTTTAAGCGTGACCAAATAGGAATTGTTCGAAATTTAAAGTTTAAAAATAATTTAAAAATACGTAAACGATAGATGCTCAAAAAGAAAATAAATCAAAATAAAATCGAGTAGAGGACATAAAATAGATTACCAAAACATTAAAATCTCGCACGAAGTTGAGAAAGGACGAAAGATGGATCTTTTGGAACAGTTGGAAATTGAAAATCGCAAACACAATAAAGAATTCCTCCTCAATCTATGGGTCGAAATTAGTTTATTACTACATTGTCTAGAAATAAAGCAAATAAAAGTTTAACGCCTTATCATTCTTATTACTATATCTGCAAGATGGATCATTCAAATAATAGTGTAATGGCCAACCGTTAACTGAACTTTCAGATTGTACCAACAAGAAATTGAGCTTTGCTCTATTTCCGGGGAGTCCGGATTTCTAGATATTAGGCTTATTATAAATATTATAGGCAGATATATTTTATATTAAAATATGTATGAATTATGTAAAAATAAGTCATTTCGCACTAATGTTTATGTGCTTTCTTTCTAATTTTTGTCCTTGACTTTTTGTGCTTATTTGCATCTTTTTCTTATTTATTTTTTTAGAAAAAGATGTTTTGAAAAAAATAATGCCAAAGCAGAGAATAAAATGGCAGATTATTTTTTCCTGCCTGTACAAAGACGCCACGGTGTAAGTTATTTAAAGATTAATAATTAGATCCTTGTTACATTATTGTTGTTTCTAATTTTATATTGAACGCGATAAAAAATACAATATTAAGCAACTCTAAGCAACAAACAATTGCAGAATCCTTACATTCGTGTTCTGACTAAAACGACCCACAACAATTTAATTTTGATTTATGCAAACAAATTACAAAATGATAGCCTTAAAAGATAGTTAGCTCTGTATACAAGCTGTCTACCGTAGACCGTCCATTAGAAATATATGGGGAACGGATAAAGCTTTTGTCGATTTGTCGGTGTGATTTTTGATATTTCTTCAAAATTACGAGGCTCAAAATAACTTCATTAGGAGCTTTGCACCAAAAATTACCTGTATTTTATTTTTTATCCTCAAAATTTTCTTGTACCTCCAATATTTCCGGAGATATCTTCGGTTGTACCAAGAAAAAGAAAATTTTTAGATAAAACTGTATCGTGTTGCAATTTTTTGATTTTCTCTTAAATCACTCGTTTTAGGAACGTATTCTAGATAATTTCTTACAGAAAATTAACTGCTTTTTTATTGAAGATTTTTATCTACCTCCTCTACTTAACCAGGTATCATCCATCAGAAAAAAAATTGTTTTGCCGGTGTGATTTTTGATATTTCTTCAAAGTTACGTAATCGCAAACAACTTCATTAGGGTCTTTGCACCAACAATTACTCATACTTTATTTTTTAACTCCAAATTTTCTTGTACCTCCAATATTTCTTTGATTATGTGAAGAAAAAAATTATTTTTAGATAAAACTGAATCGTGTTGTAATTTTTGATTTTCTCTTAAATTACTTGTTCTAAGAACATATTCTAGACGATTTCTTACAGAAAATTAACTGGTATTTGCTTTTTTATTAAAGATTTTTTATCTACCTCCTCTACTTTAGGAGATATGTTTAATCAAAGTTCTGAAAGATGAAAATATAAAATATATCTATAATGTGGAAGATTTTTTAAATTTCTCCAATAATAATACAATATAGAAAGAATTGTAGGGAAGTTTCCTACATAACATTATTTGTTAATTATTTTTTACTTACACAAATTTCCCGAATCTTTCATATTTTCCAACATACTTTGGTTGCATTAAGTAAATCGTATTTTTTAGACAAAACTGTATCTTTCTGCAGTTTCTAATTTTTTTCTTCTCTATTGGTGCTATTAATATTTTATATGTTGTTTCTTACAGAAAATTAACATATCTTTCTTTTCTTATAAAAGATTCTTTATCCACCCTACTTCAGCAGATATCTTTAAGCAAAGTTACGAAAGCAGCAAAAATTAGTGTATGTTCCCGTTAGGCAGAAAATAAAATTGTACATTGTCTGTGTAATTTTAAAAATTTCTTCAAAATTATGTAATTCAAAACAACTTCATTAGATTCTTTGTACTAAAAATTATTCGTTATTTACTTTTTATCGTAAAAACTTTCTTGTACATCCAATATTGAGATAAAATTGTAAGG
>JAWQRJ010002422.1:0-13556 GCA_033557515.1 Diorygopyx duplodentatus | reverse complement strand
ATTTTCTAATTGTATGGTGAATTTTATTTTAGGGTCTAATGTATTTATGAAATTATTAAGCTGATTTATAATATTTATATTTGTAGTGTCAATTATGACTAGAATATCGTCTACATATCTACTCCATAATATAATTTCTTCTAAATGGTTCATGAAAATGTCACTCATAATTTATTGTTAAATGTAGAGTGATTTTGGTTAATGCAAGCAGTTAAAGGTTTTATTAAGTTATTAGCATATGCGTTATTGTTTAAGTGATTATTAATGATTTGTGTAGCTATGGAAATTGTTTCTTTAATAGGTATATTAGTGTTTAATTAGTAATGTCAAATAGTAAAGTTGTATTAACTTTAATTGCGGATGTTATCGAATAAATTACAACGATTTTTTATAGTATATTTAGGTGTAAATTCAATTATATTTTTGAAAAAATTCACTAAGAATTTAGAAACAAAGTATCAACTAGAATTAGTGGAGATTAAAATTGGTCTAATTGGAATTCCATTTTTGTGTATTTTGGGGAGTGAACGTAGCTTAGGGATTATTGGGTTCGGTAATGCTTTTTTAGGATTGAAATTATATTTATTTAAAGTTTCTGAAGTATTTTTTTAAAGATTTTTTTGTAATTATTGTGAAAAGTTCGATTAGGTTTCTGTTTATCTCTGCAAAGTAATTATCTTGTATAAATTGTTCTGTTTTTTGAATGGAATCTGTTTTCTTTTATTTTATTTTTGTAGGTTTCGTAGAGGGATGTTTTCTTGATCTCCATGCCTTCTTGACTTTTTACTTCGATGGTGTAGGTTTTCTTCTTTTCTAATGGTTGCAATAATTTGTTTCTTGATTTCTTCTTCTTCTGGATGGTCTTTGAAGGCTGCTTCAATTTCTATTGTCAATTTTGGAGAGCTGATTTCTTTGTACGGAGCATATTTATGGCCCTTTTGAAGAAACGTTTCTTCTGATTTGGTTCAGGTAGTATCAGGAAGTGGAATCTTATGTTTAAATCTGAATAAAGGTTGTAGAATGTAATGTTGTAATTAGGTTATGTTGTAATTATTAACTTTTTTGTATTAATATCTAATTTCTGTTTTTATAAATTGTTGTCTTAATTGGAATACTTTATTTCTATTGATTTGTTTAGGAAATTGAAAATTAGCAAAAGTAGGAATTAACTTAAAGGTGTAGACATGTTTTGATAAATTTGTTGTTTAACAATGATTTATGTACTTTAAGTTTTCCATTTGTTCAGAGTTAAGCTTGTATCGTTTGTATTCATAATGATTTAGAAGGGTCTGTATTACTGATTTAATTAACAATTCCAAGGAAGGAAGGATAATAATGATTTTTACTAATCAGTATGTTTAGAAACTAAATTTACATTTTTAACACCTTAATATTCGTCGACCGGTTTCGGTAATAATTATTAACAATTAATACTATTCCATAATTAATAATGCCTTTAATGTGTCGATTTTTATATTGGTGATTTTTTTTTGATACATTTTTACCGGACCAAAACCAATTTAATTGAAAAATTTATAAAGTTTTATCAAGAGTTCTGTACTAACAAAGTTTTGAATCCAGTTCACAAAAGCGTATTTACCAGAAATTTTTTTATTAAAAACAAACAATATTACACGCCTTGCATAATTTCCATGGCCAACTTGGATGAGTATGATGACAATTTTGTTTAATCAACTTCTTTTGTGCAAACTTACTAATTTTAAGTACATACAGCATTCAAATTTCAAGCCTGAACTCCCATTGATATTAGAAAAATGTTTGCCTATTGCATTTTTTAATATTTGTTAAATTAATGGCACATCAATTTAACAAATATTAAAACTTAAAACGTGCAATAGCTGAATGTAATAACTCTATCACAATCTCACGTTTCCTTTTTTGAACATCCTGTAGGATACATCGACAATACACCGTTGGTAAAGGATTTTTCAGACCATCCAACACTTTTTATACAGGATAACTTTTCAGCGAAAAATTAAAAATAAGGAAGTTCGTACATCAACGAAAATTGATTGATTTTTTTTTCACGTTTTTTAGCAGCCTGCTACTAAATCAATGTAAGGTTGACATTTAGATCGGACTATTGCGATGGCTTTTTTAATCGATCAGTGTGTCAAACGAACGATATTGGTTGCGTAAACTAGAGCAGAATACTATTATGCACTTATTTTTGGCATGTTAAATAAATTAGTAATATAAGGAGAGAAAATCGGAGAAAATGATATGTTTAACTCGGCATTATGCAGATTCTCCAGTCAGACACTATTAATTTCCCTGCAAGAAGTAAAAGTGGTATTATGTAATAGAGTTGGCGCATATTGCATACAATGCGAGCATTGTAAGATATGTCTTAATAACCTGAGATGGCCACAAAGCAACTAACGAAGCACTTATTCCTGATAATCGTACAGACAATCGTTTGTAAAAGCAGCTGACAAATAGCCACGTTTACACAACTCGGCACCTATCGGTTCCACTTTTGTCGTTGTGACGTAAGCTCACCTTCCACTTGACGTGGCGTCGCGCTCGCTCTCAGATAACAGCATTTTTGTTGCAAACGGTAATGACGGCAGCGTGCTCGAAGCGTTGACATTGAAACTGCACGAGATTAGGTGACTTTTGTAGAGAAAATTGCTTTCTGCGGTTTGCAGGCGAAGCCGCGTCCATTACGTGAGCGGCAGGAATAGCCGGGACGCGAGGCCTTGTAAACGATACGCGAGAAACAGAAAACTTGCGCTGCAGCAGTTTCCTGCAGTATCGGCGATTTTTACATTGACCCTACATGGCCTCAGTAATTACGTCAAAATATCTGAGTGTGTGTGTGAGCGTGAGTATCCGTGTAGCTGAGGGCACGATCTCCTGGGTGTGGTAGAAAGTGGAGAACCTTGTAGCATAAACGCCTTGACTATGGGAGTGAAAACAGGAGGTGCGACTAGTTCCTAACGCGCATTATGCAACTAACGCGCTTTGGCAACCGGTGAAGGATTGCGCTGGTATTGGGGTCACTGTTGTATGTATCAAAACAGCTGTGACCGAAAAATGCAGAACTCCAAACGTGGAGTGCTTACCCGGCGTTACGATATCCATAAAATCCCAGCCATAAAATTTATACATTGTTTCTCCATAAGAGGTTTTTACGCGATAACTTTCTTAAATTTAAAGATATGGTAAATCTGCTTGCAGCACGAGAAAGCTTTTCCGATTTTCAGAAAGCGATTTCCCAGTAATTTAGAGTACAATGATATAATTTAGTATAAAAATAATCTCCTTGATTTATTTATTTATTGAGACTTGTTTGTCATGTTGTTGTATCTACTCCGTGTATTGTTTGATAACGTTATCTTACGTTCAAATATCTGATTTTTTTAGACATTACAATATCATTATAATTTTGCCGTCCTAATCTAACTACACTAGCACATCAATATTGTTTTCTAGGAATTTGGTTTCGATGTGCACATGGTTAGCATTGAAATGAGCCCATGCGAAAAAAAAACGCAGTTAGCACGATTAGTATTTTTATAACAGTAAAAGCGATCCCTTGATAAGATAACGCTTGCATCAAATTGTCATATATAGCGCTCACTAATCGGCTTTGTTTGCGAACAATGCGAGTGCACACAATAATTAAAAAAATACACTGACATAAGTACGTGGAATATGGAGATACGTAATCTACTTGGCAACAAAATCTTTGTGATACGAATTCACTCAGTTATTTAGTGTCGTAGGTCATACACGAGTTTATTCATCGAATTTCGTTGAAATTCTTATTCGACTGCTTAGCATCTGTGGGGGTTAAACTTAAAACTCCTGTCATAAACTATATAACGGATAATGTTGGTGGAGTAGAAAGTTAGGAGGGACATAAACTCGGCCGCACTCGGGCTCTTAACAATGATAATAAACACAATTGCGTTTTACTGTTTATTGTTTCCAAGGCTACTATAGATAGATAGAGAGAGGCAGAGTACTGGAGGTTTCCTTTTGGACTAGTACTCACAGGCCATAGTAGCACGCGTTCTCCACTAGCGCATAAACATATTTCTCTTCCACGTGTTGCGAACGAGGACACGCTTTCCGTGTCTATCTTTATCGGTTGATGTAAACAGAAGTCGTTTGTTTTACTACATTGCGCACATACGCATTTATAATAACGTTTTTTTTGCAGTTAAGTCCATAAATACTTATTCAATACATAAGTTATCAATCGTGCTTCTAATTGTTAAGTACAATCGAAAAATCGTTGCCAATTAGTCCTAATTAAAAACTACGTTACGATAAACGTTCGTTTGTATTTACTTCCTGTTGACGTGACCTTCCCAACTCATTATCATATGTAAATATTGCATTAATGCAGAATATAACAAGGTTAAATTCGATAGAATTTTTATTGCTTAATATTTTATGCATATATACCACCCTGCAACATGTTTTTTTAATATTCCCTGCAAGGCCACCGAAACCTTGAAATTTTTATCTATTTGATGGAAAATGAAGCAATGCAATAAACTTAAACAAGTAATTTGTATGGTCAAAAATGTACAGAGTGTTACAAATTCAAATTGTGATGGTAAACTTTGATTTCATGGTATTAATCCTTGTTATTATAGAACTTAAACCATTAACCTCTTGAAACAGTAAGCTCTTCTTCATGTTCTTGTTCTTGTCCTTTTATAAGGAAATATCACCATTGGCGAGGATTAAATTCATAAGATGCAAAAATTGCATGCGACTGTTATGAAGTTTCTTTCAAGTGTGAAAAAATTCATTCGAATTATAAAGTATGTTCAATAAAAAACGACCTCTAGTAGCCCATGAAATTTTTAGCAAAGCATCAATTAAGCTATTAAACCGCACAAGAAGAACTTATTTCGCCAATTTGACATTTAACATAACCTATGTAAACATTGTAAACTTGATGCATTACGACCACGACCTACCTTTAAAAAGTAATGGACTACTAGAGATCGTTTTTTATTGGACATACATTATGTAAGATATTTTCTGAAAGATTGTCAGTTCTAAAAACAATCGAATGAAAATGCAATAGTATTTTCACATTTTTCTGTGTTTCATCCTTCACCTTAATCTGAATAAAGGTGGTGGTCATTGTTGAAATATTGAGAACCTGTATTCAAACAATATCTACCATAAATTATCTATAATATATTTTGAAACAACATGGTTTATGAAAGAACAATTTTAGCAAACGCAAAAGTCAATAGCATTCATTCAATAATTTAATATCGTTCATTTTCATTCATCGATCAGTTTACCCAATTTAATGAAGCGGAAGTAATAATATATATTATAATATATTAATAACAGTTAAAAATTATATAATTTTCTTGAATATGATGCAGTAATTATCCATTTTAATCAGGTTTTGATGTTGATTGGGTGAAAAAATATTGTATTCTTCTGATTAACGAAAGTATATTTATTCCAATTTCTGTCCTAAATATTTTCAATTTCTATGCTACAGCAAAAAAAAAACAGGTACTGTGTATAAAATCTTTACACAAAAAGAAATAAAACAAAATAATGTTGTGGTAACGAAAGCTGAAAACGCAGGAATTGTTTTATTAAGTGTTAAAAGGCTGTATAGAGAAAACAGAAACTTTCATGACATAGAACAACTACAAAACAATTTTAAAAAACTATTAAACACATGTCATAACGAGATCAGAAAACTTACGAAATCAGCCCAAGACGCTTCGAAGCAACTCAACTTCAATACACACAACTTAATACCTATGAACCCTAGAATCCTTCCTCTATATTGCCGTACAAAAATGTTGGATTCTTTAAATTTAAAACAACAATGGAAAATGAAATTAATATTATACAACAAATTGCTCAAAATAATGGTTTTCCAATAAATATAATCAAGCAAATTGAAAAACTAAACTACACACTTGCGCAACAACTAAACAATACATTACATAGAATGAACATTGAACAGAATGACAGCAATAATACATTATATAGAATATTTACACTTCAGGGTAATAATATCACAAAGATTACAGCGAATATTTAAAAAATACAAGCATAGTAACAGTATTAATACAACAGCTAATACATTGATAAAATTCAAAGAAAAAAAAATAGAAAAATTGCAAAAAAGTGGTGTATATTCTCTTACATGCAGTACATGCAAAGAAACAGATATACGAGAAACAGATAGAACAATAGCTAAAAGAATCAGGGAACACAAAAGAAATAATAACTCAGCATTTGATAACCATTGTATAACTAACAATCATAATTTTGACATACATAATGACACAAAAATATTACACCATCTAAAGAAAGGATATTTAATGGAATTGCTCGAATCATACCAGATCGATAAATGCATAACAACCAATCACTATATACAATGCCTAAATGATCAGATTCAAACAATAAAAACACCCATTTATAAATCACTAAAATAACCATATCAACTTTAGAACCAACCTTTATACACACAGAATGTCTACCTACAACTGACGACAACCAAGAAATTAAGCATAATACACAAGTGATGAATAATAACTGACATGAGAAAGACGCATAACCGAAACACATTAGAAGTGATCAGATAAAGAATAGCAACAAACAAACATAAAAGAAAGTCAAACTAACCCTCATTCATATAAAAATTCCTAATAATTACAGATAAGAACGTGAACTCATCACGTGGATAGAAAAAATAATAATTCAATGTCAGAAAAGAAATAATCCAAATAAAAACCACATAATGAAACAAAAAATTAACAATATAAAAGCCAAAAAACACAAGAGAAAAATCAAGGAAATGCTATATAAAGGTAAAATAACATAAGAAAACAGATCTATAATATAATAACATTAACAACGTTTATAGGAATAAAAGAATGAATGAATATTGAAACACCGAGAAACTACGGTCGAATAACGAAAATAAACACAAATAAACAACATGGATCATAAACATTGACAATAACAAAGAATTTTACGGACAAGAACATATATTATTATATATATATTTTTAATACATATTAACAAACCAAAATTGATAGATAAAAGAATGAAAAACATGGTACCAACACACAACATTAAATAATTAAACAGAACATCAAAAGTAAGTAAAACAAAATAACAAAAACAT
Organism: Diorygopyx duplodentatus; assembly: GCA_033557515.1. Taxonomy (NCBI): domain Eukaryota; kingdom Metazoa; phylum Arthropoda; class Insecta; order Coleoptera; family Scarabaeidae; genus Diorygopyx; species Diorygopyx duplodentatus. The sequence continues at coordinate 6,394 of JAWQRJ010002422.1, read as the reverse complement.
ATACAGATGATTACATAGTTTACACGTGTAAATAATTACTAAAAAAAAATAAGTGAGATAATAATAAAGAGAGAAAAATGAAAGAAAGAGGGAAGCTCCAGCTGGAAAAGAAAGAGAAAAGGGAAAGAAATCGCAAATTATACTGATAACATAGACAAACAAACATTGATAAACACAGAAAATATACGACAAAAGCGAAAAATAGAATAAAATCAGGAAAATAAATATGAATGAACAAAAATATTGTATGTTCAGGAATAGAGTGATATATAGGCATAATAAAGAGGGAAACATACAAGCGGAAACTGGGATAAGAAACAAAAAAACATATGAATGAATTTGCACGTAAAGCAACATAACCACCACGATAGAACAAAATAAAGACGAGTAAGTGAAAAAATTAAATTAAATTAAGTTTAATACCTGTTACATATTAATTTAAATGTGATAATAATTGATAATATTTAGGGAAAAATCTGATATTTGTACATGCCCCTGAAGATGGAAACTCTAGGTTTCCGAAACATGTAGGGCTGAAAAGCTTAATATGTATATACATTAGCAATCAGAAGTGTACATTATTTTTGAATCAAATTGAATTAATTAAATATAACCTGATTGAACACGGATCCAAATATTAATCAATCTTAGATTTAACTTCGACAAGAAATATACGCGTAAAATTCAATATCTACACAAAACCAACACAAAAGAGCGCCATAATCCCCAACAATTCATACCACCACATTACACATAGAATGGCCCTATTCAATTCTTTTATATACAGGTGTCCCAGAACTTCGTGTACAAACTTGTAGGGGAGGTAGAGAACATCGTTAGCAACCATAATTACATAGGAACGCATGGGCGGAAATCGATAGGTGGCGCTGTACGTGAGTTCTCAAGGTCGGCACCAGTGGCGCTGTCACCAGAACGTCTCGATCAACTGCAGGGCGAAGCCTTACATCCCTTTAATCTTCATAGAGTTCAATTACTGCAGCCGGATGATCACCCATGACGTGTCGCGTTTGTACAGTGGTTTCTTCACCAAAGTGCAACAGACCCGCAATTTTCCAGTTGTGTTATGTTCAGTGATGAAGCAACCTTTCCACGTGAAGGGGTGTTCGACGCCTACATGTGGGCCTTAGACAACCCACACGGAACCCAACAACGCTTCTTTGTTACGCGTTAGAGGCACAAAACCGTAGTAAGGCCACAGCTTACTACGTCTTTGTGTCTCTTTATCTACGTGAGGGTGACGTTTCCGCCCATGCTTTCCTATGTAATTATGGTTCCTAACGATGTTCTCTACCTCCCCTCCAAGTGTGTACACGAAGTTCTAGAACATCCTGTATAGAATGTTCAACACACATATACTTCAGCTTTGGATATAAAACAAGAAACACAAACAATCCTACAAATTGCACACTACAACAGCTTTAATCTGGTCAGTATTCAAAAAAAATACGGAAACTTCATAGAAAGATAAACAACCAACATTAAATTCACAACAAATTACAACCAACAATCACACTAAAAGACACAGAAAATTCACATATCAGAGCTTCATCTCCAATAGACTTCAAAAATTACTATACAATTACAACAGAACTGCCACTTTCGAAACCATTAATACCAACAGTAAATTCTTAATAAATAACATTTCTCCGATTAATACCCTTTATAAAAACGGTGTTTATTCGCTAGAACGTGACACTTGTGTAACTACTTATATAGGCGGAACCGGAAGAAAGCTCAGTGCAATAATAAAAAAGCATAAGTGATTAACTGGTTTGATCTGGAAAGTTAAACAAAAAGTTAAAAAAAGTGGTTCTTTGCCACAACTATGTCTATTAGCTCGAATTAACGAGATATGTTGCCTATACCCAATAAAAATAGTTTTTACCCCATATTATTACAATTTCGTTCTTTTTTACCAAACTGTACCATAATAATATATTTAAGGGTTAAAGATTATATTATCTTCTTCTTATTAGAAATTTATTTCGGAAAAACCTCTTATGAAGAAACAATGTATAAATTTTATGGCTGGGAGTTTTATGAATAGGGCCCGGATCTTTACTTATTTAAAAACGGCAAATATTTAAATATAATATTTAACAAAAAAGGTGAACTATTTATTAGAAACGCAATATATGTATAAATATATTCATCTCCTAAGTAGGCTACAAAGTTCTTTTAGCAAAGGTACTTTTTGTTTATGTGTGTAAATTTCAAAGGCTTCCAAAATGTCTAAAATTTTTGTCTAAAAACTGCAATAATGAAATATTATTCTGTAGCGCCATTTGACAATTGTGTTCAATTAGGTGTTTGGCACAGATCGACTTGTCTCTGTATGTCTGTATTTATACCAATGTGCATTCAACTACTTTCATGGTAGAAAGAACATTCTTTGTATCTAAGTAATATAGTTTTATTGTCATATAAAAAGTGATGATTTTTGTGTTAAAGCATATACAATAAAGTTACCAAATATTGTATGAAAGGAAAGGAGTTTCTCTGCTCTCCTAGATCGTCACCTCACTAACACTTGCATTGTTGTTGTTAACTTATGATCCAAAAATCCACTTCATTTATGCGAATTAAATACATATAGCACTTATAGTTATCAAAGTCTCAAAATCAATAGTAGATATAGGTTTGAAGCCCTCGTATCGAGTGAAGTCTAACATATATCTTAAAACATTTCACACAAAAATTATTCAGAATGAAATTTCACAATGAAGTTTCATCTTACAGATGAAACTTCTTGTTTATAGAATTTTCGCCGCTTAAATTGGTAAAAGTAAAAAATGCCGCAAATAACACTTTTTCATAATTTGTTTCAAATTTCAGAAATATTTGACACAAAATTAGTGATTGATTGGTTTTAACATTTCCGAGATATGTACGGAAATGTGAAATCTGAAAAATGGGCGTTAAAATATGTAGGGAGATAAACTTATTTGTCACATCTTCACTCATTGTATAATGTATAAATATCTTAAAATAATATAGTGCCAAAGGTAAGAGTCTAGTATATTAATACAGGAGGAGGGAAAACCGTATATGATCACTTGCTTAATAAGCAGTGGATGTGACATACAATCGAAGGCCTTCGATAGATCGTAACACTGAACTCCCACAAGCTTGTTTGGTTTTAAAACCGTTAACCACAAATTCTAACAATGAACGAATTCTTCACGTCCTATATCTGAACTGTGCGTCAGAAAGCAAATTGTTTTCCTCGATACACTTTTTGTGGTATGTTGTATGGATGGTTTTTCAATATTATTTCTAAGGTTTTGGAAACAACGGGAATAATCGAAATTTGCCTGTAGTTGGTTGCAACATTTAAATTTCCCTTCTCCTTGTAGCCTTTGTTATACCGAAATGCAATAACTTGGTTAATGGTACCCAGATGACATTTTTTATTATTGCTATAGAGAGGCCATAATACTCTCTACATGGTTTGTTTTTAAGCTATTAATGATACTTAGTGTAGTGGGGTTATAAGTGTAGTGGTATTAGAAGACTTTATAGAAGATTTATTTGAATACAGAAGTAAAAGAAACTAGTTGCTTTTCGAATGTTGCAAATGGCAATTAATCGGAAATTGTTAATCTTTTTGGCGAAACAATATCAATATACAACAACAACATCAATATATAGATATAGAGAGTAATTCGTTTTTTTTGTTGGCTTATCAACTGCTTACCAGCTCCATGATTTCCTTATTCGTGGTGAGTTTCATACCCTTCATTGTGACGAAACAACTGAAGAGATTAACAAAATACAAGGCTTCATAATTTCTGGTTTACTTAACGTAGAAATTCATGAGCTAATAATGATTTCCGTTGAAAGAATTCCAACCGAATCAGGAATTCATAAATTCTACGCTCTAAAGGAATGCCTATTACGTGAGCTAAACAAAAACACCAGAAATGTTGTTGAAGAGTTATAGTTACACCTGGTATTGATGGATTGACTAAAGATTTCTCGAAAAATGTAAAATTATCCGGAAGCATCCTTAGTTTGAAGAATTCAGCACTTCACCCTGTAGCTACAGGTTTTATAAACTTCCAAACGGAACAAAATCAGAAACCATCAAAATTTAACGATGCTAAATTTTGATTTCTTGGACATCCATTTCTCTTTATTAATACAATTAATTGCATTCCATATTTTAAAGTCAAAACTTATTTTACAAACATTTACTACTTTACCCTACTAGTAAATAAAAATAACTTATTTCCGAAAACTCACGTATTGGAATCTTGCTATTGCCTTGAATTTGGAAGTCGCCGGATTCTATCAAAATTCTACATTACACATTGGATCTTTTGCTGCAACATTGAATATTGATTTTAAACAATTCAACAAAGAGTTGTGCCTAACGTTTAGATACTTTAGATTATGAGAAGCCATTTTAGAGATCTTTATTCCAAACATTTGATCTAATTGTTCTAGAATTATAATAATAAATAATAATATTGTCGAAAAAGGGACCGACCCAAATGCATTTTAAATCAATTTCAACCAACGTCAAATTGTTTAAAAAGGTTCTCCTTGGGCACAAAAGTTTGGAGCAACCTTCAATTTCGCTCCTTGCTCACAGATTTAAAGAAAACTAGTGTCATCAAGTCGACTATGCCACGTCGTCCCGCCCAAACGTGCGTTTTTTTTTTCGCAAACGTCGGCAAAATGCCGCCTGCGATACAAAAGCCGGCAATTAAGTACGTCGCAAAGTTCAAAGTAATATTTAACGCAGCCAGCGCTAATTGCGGACCTTGCAGTCAGCATGGCGACAGCGGTGACCTTCGCTCGCTAAATGCACACGCGCGCATTTTTACTACTGAGTGACATTGCATCAGCTGATTTTGCGCATGTGACGGCCAGTCGAACCGAAATCATTGGCGCAACCGCAATTATTCGAAAACGGCGCGCGTGTAAAGTTCTCCAAGTGCTAATTGCTCCGCACAAATCTGGATTCTCTCGTTTCTTTGACAAGTCGACGGTAATTTCTAAAGATAACTTACCACTTTTTTTTGTAAATTTAAAAATCTGGATACCGTTGCTGGGTGCTCAGTGTACGTTATCTACCTAGAAAAGTGGAAATCGAGCACAATTATTCTTATCGAAACACCGCAAATAAAAATATCTGATAGTACAAAGTTGTTTCTTTGTAGAAGTACAAACGATAATATATAATAATAATCGAAACCAAACTGTACCATAGCGGTTTTGTAATCAAGCTAAACACGATCCACATGCACAATAAAGGAACCACACACGTACGTATAAACAAAAATAATGATGATAATGTAGGCAAATAACAAAAATTCCCGAATATATTTGTGGTCGAGTATAAAACAAACAGCACATTAAAATAACAAGTAAACACGTTATGTATATCTCATTTCCGGTTCCGCCTGTGCAGCAATATACGAAAATAATATATGAACTTCAAATATCGTAAATACACTCGGATTATAAATTTCAAGTATGGATTACAAAAAGTAAATGTTACTTAACTTTAGTGAATTCCTATTGCGTTTTATACCCACTATTGTTATTGATCTGTATGTACTAGTGGCTACTACTAGTAACTAAGGAAATGTAGCAGTTCTTGTTGTTTTGAATATTGTTCGAACCCTCTTTCCGTAAGAATAAAATGATAAAACTGGTAGGCACTGAGAAAATACTTTGAAGAAAAACCGTAAATTAGTCACACAATAAGATGTTTGTGGTAAAATAAGGCATTTACGACATTGAGGGGTGGTTCGGGTTAACTACCCTATTAAAAATTATTTTTCGCGGATGTTACAGCCGATTTGGATTAAATTTACGGCAGTGTTTTCTTAAACCGTTACCTTAAAAGTTGAAAGTTATTTCAGTCGCTTCTAAAAAAGGTTTGGTATGAATTCCCCGTTCTGCGATCCATGTTAAATTTAACACGTCCGTCTAGTATAAATGTGGTGGCTACTTGGCAGGTTTCATTTCAAAGCAACAGACAGAAAAATGGTTCAAATCAATCCACTTAACGTTCTAACCTTGCTATTAAACTTTTTTAATTTTTTTAATATTCCCGATACACCAATGAATGAAGCAGAAGTGAGATTGAAGGAAAGAATACAACAAATCTTAATGGAAAGTATGGAGGATTATAATATGCAAATTGAAGACGAGACTGTGTTAAACTTCGATACATCCACCACAATTAATGACGGTCAATATATTATTGAAGACGAGGAATCAAGTGAAAATTTAGCAGAAGATTCTTGTGTATTGAAGGATGACATCGATTACGATTATAAATTGGCGGCAGTAAATTACTGGAGAAGTGGCAAAAAAGGATATTTGAATTTAGAAACAGTGAAACATATATACCGAA
>JAWQRJ010002421.1:0-13557 GCA_033557515.1 Diorygopyx duplodentatus | reverse complement strand
CCCCCGTTCGACACCTAAATTCCCTCTAAGAGTCTAAACGCTCCATAAAATTTCCAAATTAATTTCCCTGATAGCTACAATAATTCTCTGCTTTAACATTTCTAAATTATTTGCCAAAGGAGCTTGGTAGACTTTTTGATTTAGATATCCCCAGAGGAAGAAATCCAGTGGTGTTAAGTCTGGAGATCTAGCAGACCACTGTATTGGTCCAAACCGTCCAATTCGTTTCCCCGGAAAGCCGTTGTTCAACCATTCCCGCACTAACAATGTACTATGGGCTGGACGCTATCCTGTTGATAGTAAATCTCGTCGAAATTCGTTTCTTCTTCCTGTAGTAAAGGCTCCATAAAATTTTGTAACACTCTCAAATAACTATGTTGGTTCAAGTTTTCGGTGAAAAAATAAGGTCCAATAATTTTATTACATAACATTCCACACTAAACAGTCACTTTTGAATAACGCTGGTTCCACGAACTGATGGTAGTAAAACTTGGATTTTGTGGTGACCAAAACATACAATTTTGGGAGGATACAATACCATTCGTGGAAAATGTTGACTCATCAGTAAACATTATTTTTTTGTGAAAATTTCTGTTTTCTATTAAATGCTCACTAACCCATAAGCCAAAATATAATCTAAAGGCGAGATCTTGATTTTCGAGGGTGTGCCTAAATGTAGGTTTGTAAGGGTAAATTTTGTTTTCTTTAAAAATCGTTTGTAATAATAAAATAAAGCTATGGCTAACATTTAGCTCTCGTCCTCTGCGTCTTAACGATAATCTTGGTTTTCCTTCCACAGATTGTAAAGCCATTACCGTTACCGCATCGTCTTCGTTGTATTTTTTCTTTATTTTCTTTTTATCCCCAACAGATCCAGTTTTATCAAACTTTATAACTAATTTTTTTATTGCCTGTCTTGTAACCGCCGCATTGGGAAATTTCTCATGAAATACATTTATTGTATGCTGATATGACTTATCCCCAATACCGTAGCATTTAATAAGGTAAATCCTTTCTTGTAAAGTTAGCATTGTTATTGACGTTATTCAAAAATGTCAAACTGACACTGTTGTTTAGATACATTGAATTATAGTGACGTTTCGAGAACTTAGAAATACTTTTTTCAAATTTTTTAGTTTGCTGGCCATAAATTTATGGTTTTTATATCTTTATTAGCGCTTTTAAACGATCCAAAAAATATTTCAAAGAATGATAATTTGTCGTAAAATGAATATTAAAAAAGTTTTTCCTATTGGCAACACATCGCTTTTTAATATATATTCCATATACAGTGGAATATATATTTTATTAAATATTTATTTCATAATTGTATTAACAACACAAAAATGATGAAAATCGACTTTAAAAGTTATAATAAATGAATCAAAATATCAATAAGACACTAAAAATAAATTGACTAATATTTGGATTCCTAATCAATCAGGTGACAAAATTAAAATATTAGATGAAATACTATACTCTTCTGAGATTTTTTATTAATTATATTTGCAGCCCTATATGTTTCGCAGAATTACTGTCTCCATCCTCAGAGGTATCTACAATATCATTCTTTATTGCTAAGAATAAGTATATTATTATGGTGTTACTACATTAAACAATCCTGTAACATGTCTCCACTTTAATTTAATATTTATATATATATATATATAGTCAAACACCCATCTACCGTAAAGTGTAGGGTTTCAAGTCTTTTATTCTTTTTAATTTAATATTTACTTGTCATCAAATCACTGTGGTGGCTAAACTGTTTTTTTATATGTCCATCATTATTATTTATTACTTTTGTTTATTGCATTATGTCTTGTTCTGATTAATCTGTCTCCTAAAAGATTTTATTTAATTAGCTAATTAGCTAACTAATTTATTATATTTTTCATTAATTTCTTCCTTTTTTTTAATGGTTTTTGCTTGTTTTTTATTATGCCTTCCATTACATTGTCTAGGGTTGGATAGTATTTTCTTGCCCTCGAATAAATTTTATCAATTTCTGTAACTATAAGATTCTGCATATTTAATCTCTTATCTCTTATTCTTCTTTAACTCTTGGTATGTTTCACTGGTGTGTTTTTATAATTCTGTTCTATAATTGTTCAAAAGATAATCCAAATGTTATTTTTATACGATCAATGATTTATGTATTCAATTATGTTTTATATTAATTGGCAATTATTGCCTACTCATTCAATTAATTTTATCATTTGATAGAATTATATCCCTTAATTTAGAATATATATCCCGACCGTGGTCTCTTGGATTGATTTCTTTGCTTTTCCTTTATTCCAGTTAAGTGTTAATTGTTTCTGCAATTATTGAATGAAATATTAACGTTTGTTGTATTATCAGCTAATATTATTGTTTATTATCTTGTGTGTATATTGTCTATCTGACAATATACACACACTTTTAAATGTTATGGTCTAAATGTCCTAAAAATGTTATGGTCTTTTGTATAAAATTTTCTTCTCGTTTCTATTGGCTATGTTTACAGGCTACGCTGATTCTATTAAAATATACCAACATTTCAGGAAAAAGATATAAAATAATTTAAAATTCAGTTTATTTATTCATGATATGACGATATTACGTCATATTTCTTTGGAATTTAATTATTTAAATAGTTTAAAAATTATTTAAAATTCAATTATCACTTTTTTATCAGTTAATTTATTGGATGATGTGCTCCACTTGAATTTCCATAGCGATGTATTTTTTAAAAGTGGCACTTTAGAAATAAATATTTATAGCCATCAAAAAAATAAAAGATTACTCTTATTTTCTTGCTCGTATTGCGTTTTACTTGTTTATACGTTGTATTAAGAACTATGCCTTTTTGATTTACTGTCACACAAACGATTTATTATCAATAGTCATAAACCAGGCTTAAAATATAATTGCTTGCACAATTTAACCGCAATGTTTGACACAAACCGTTTTCACCAATCGCACAGAATTAATTAAAATAATCAACCAATTAAATTTATTTTATCTAACGTTCAAATTGGCAATTAATAATCGTTTTATTAGTTTTTTTTTGTTACATAACAATGCCGAGAAGAACACTTAAGCTGCCAATGATCGTAATGAACAATAAGAACTGCATACAATGGTTAAACAGAGTTATGTAATCCGTTCTGCAATTTGCATTTTTTAGTTCTACGAAATTGTAAAGGTCACCGTTGTTTGAAAACGAGAATGGTTGCTGTGGAGATATCATTTAAAAAAAATTAACACGACATAAATAGGCGTAATCTAATCGGTGGCATAATTAAAAATGTTAAAATTAAAGTGTTTCTAAGACCAATTTCTCCTGTCTTTCACCTTCTATTTAAAGAAAGTATGTCGAAAGGTGCTTGCTTTTATTACTTGAGTAGACAAGTTCAACCAAACTCATTTGGTAAATAGAAGTTGAGTAGCAGTCATAATTGATATATCACATTGATGCACCACACTTACGTATTCATTTCCATATTAAACGAGTTTTCCCCAAGCAGAACATAATCCCCGCTACTGGACAGCATATTCCCGACAAAATTCAGCACAAACCTTTTTGACGTAAACCGCAAAACCAACTGATTCACGTATGCGGTTTGACCGTATTGTAAGCGATTGTTAAAAATAAATTTTGCGAAGTACACTTCCATTGTTGTCATTTATGATTCATAATGATACGGCCCGTTAACGTTTACAAGCAGCGCCGATTGTGTAAAAGGGTTCTTGATCTCTCCTTTACAATTCATCAGGTAAGCGTTATTCGTAAACGTGAAGTAAAATCATGGCATCAGCAGAAGACGCGTTGGATGCGAGCTGTTTGAGATTCAACACGCTCAAGGATACCACTGCAAAAACAACTAACCGCGAACGATGAAAAGTGTGTCGTAAATCCATTCTTCGACAAAGGCCTTTCATTTCGTCTTGTACAGTCCGTTACAGTCTTGTCTTAATGTCTTCGATATTACGGTACTTCCAGGGGTCTCAGCTGACAGCTTGCAGCAGCATGAACCGGCATAGGTGAACTGTCGCCATTACCTCATCCTACGTTTTCCATTACAGAAAACGGCTCATAATACGCAGTTACAGACACCAGAATAGGCACCTTAAAATATAATCGAAACTTGGTGAAATGTAGACAGTAATAATGGTGGTTTAACAAATCTAAGTAGGAATAAGAAAAATGAACGTGTTTGGAATAACGACATGTACCAGAAGGCTTTGCATACGGAGTACCAGTAGTCAAAAGTATTCTAGTAAAAAGACCAACTGCAGCGATACATCCACAAGACGTAGGGCAAAGACAAGAATTCATCATAGACTCCATCATAGACTGTTGCCAAGGTACGTTTCACAATTTTGTGATCGCCGCGCTGTCTCCGAGGCGAGCTATTGACTGCTGTGCCGGCATGATGGTGCGCCCAAGGTCGGTGCGCCAGTGGCGGATTTGGTGCTGACCGTAATTCCGGGTTAGCAGTGATTTCTGCGCCTACCTCCGCCTCGCGGTACCAGACTCGCGCTGGTACAGACAACATACGGTCTCCCTTCTCATGGCCCACTCTAATCGCGGCAGCAACTATTCCGGCCACACGCGTGTGCTATTACGTTTTCGCCTAATAATTCGCTGCCTTCCTCCCAGACCGTTGTCACCAACTCGAGTTGTCTATCAACTTTCGCGATTAGCAAAGTTAAAATTTTGAATGGAGTTGAACTGAATCCTTTCCATGCATTTTTCTCGTGGTCATTATGCTTGCTGCTTGCCATGTTTCCTCCTGGATTTCCGGTGTTGTACCGCGCACTGAGAAGGAGTGTTCGCGTCGGGTCCCACGACCAAAGAAGAAAAGCCATTGTCCCGCGGCAGAACGCTAGAAACTTAATAATTACTATCGACACTGAGAACTGGGGCACCTACAATTCGATGGGGGGCCAGTCCAAAAAAAAAAGAGAACTGCGACTCGACGTGGTTTCACTGACAGATAAATCGAAAGTTCTTCGCTTTTAGCATTATTCTGCTAACGCACAGCAGATTTCAATTATCGTACTCAGTTCAGTACGCTTCGCTTGTTCGTTAGATGGTGCTGAAAAGTGAAAATAATTGAAGATAAATGACAAGCAACTCTTCTTCAAACAATGTCGAAAACTCAAACAGAAGACAAAGCTGGGGAACCCCACTCACCACTCGATCAATCCACAACGTGCATATGTATGTATACATACCCATTTGTAAACAATAACCCACATCGATCACCCTCTTTTAATTTTAATTGGGTATATTGATATTATCTGCTAAAATGCGAGTGATAGAAAAAGGCGCCTAAGTATTGTAAGTCAAGTTAGCGGTCTTCGATGTGTTCATAACTAGTAAATTGTTTGACTGCATTTAAGGGGGTAGTCTGGTTTAGAACACTGAAATATGACGACTTTTGTCCTTTCCTCTCCTTAAAAAGTTTTAGAGAAAGAAGTCTCAAGTTTAGTACAGGTATTTATTAACGTTTCAAGAAATGACAGTTAAATATACAAGTACCATGTATGATAATTTAGAGCAAAGTTATTTATAGATATACACAACTACTAAAGAAAAAAGTTTTTCGCTGGCGTCCGTGATTAAGGGACGACTCCCTCAATCATTTAATAAAATCGACCATACAAACGCCAAAAACTTGAGTGCAAGCTAAAATAAACTACTTATACAGTCGACTATGCTACACTTAAACTATCCAACAAGACAATCCAACCTACATGAGCGAAATTATATTTTAATGTTTTATTTTGTTGTCCACGATTTCGATTAAAAAACGAAAATACTCTAGAATTATTGACAACTTGCGCCAAAAGTTACGACTTGAAGATGATTTCGATGGGTGACTTTAAAACTGGTCCCTGGTCAACTCTACATATAACCATTTATTAAGTTCATGAAATCTTTGTTGGGTAGAATATTTTATAATGCACACCGACATTACATACAAAAACAAATACATACTTTTATATTACGTGTTAAATTTAATATTGCAACATTGTTAAGCAGACCCAACCCAACAAAGGAAAGGAGGGACAAAGATTTGTTTCCTATTCCAAACATTCTGAAATATTTACTTTTCTCCTGAGGTACAGCTACAAAGGAACAATGCGCATCGAAGACAACATTAAAGCAAATCAACATCTATAATAATTATAATTGAAACTAAAAACAAAAAAAAAAACAAAATAAAATCAGAAATAAATTTTCGAAGCAGAGATCCCAAACTTCACACACTATTTTCTTGCACTGGCCCCAGTGTTCTTCTTATTGCCCTTCTTTGAAAGATAATTAGAAGATTTTATATCTTTTTGAGATTAGAATCCATGATTCACAACCGTAACATAAGATTGGTCGGATAGCAGTTCTATAGATTCGTAATCCTATACAATTAAACGCGCTAATCTTGTATGTATATGTGTAAGTTTCTTTGCTGTCAAGAAAGAAGAGTAAACTTAAATACAATTGGACGCGGTTAGGGATGGAAGTGCAGTGTAGATTGTAAATATAGAGACCTTTTTCCAGCACCGAGAATTGGACGAGGGACCCGTGGGTAAACCTATGCCCGGACCATCAATCCACCAATAGATAGGATACCAATAGGACCATAAGATAAGAAATGGTCGATCTGGTGCAAATTAACTTACACCACGGCAGTTGGACGTTGACAATCATTTCAATAAATAAATATGGGATAAGCACTTTGAATTAAAAAAATTATAGAAACCAATACGTAATTTTTTTTTAAATTAATTCTAATTCAACTAATTAATTTTACAGTTAATATTTATCTTGTACTTTTTCATTAGGACTATACTCCGTTGCCCTAGGAGGGTAGCATATACAAATTGCAACCACCCCTATACCATCTCGCTATTCAGACTACTGGAAAAGAAGGGGAAGTATGGATTGCATATCAACGAGCAATAAGGTGAAGGGGACGAGCTTTTGACATAGAAGTAATAAGTTGGAACCACCCTTATACCATCCCACTATTTAGACTACTGGAGGATAAAGCGGAGGAGTATATAAACAAACGTGAATAAGGTTATAAAACTGTTAAACTTATAAAATTATAAAACTGTTAAATGTAAAAATTGTACAGTTATCCTCACTATCAGAAGTCAGGGAATGAATTTGAATCATCCTGTATAGTATTTTTTTAAAATAATTTTTGCCAATTACAACCCCACTGATATTTTATTTCCATTTTTTTCAATTTTGGCATTTCTTTTTTTTCTAGGTATGGATATATTAGAATCACCACTTTGGTCACTGCGAAGGTTCACCTGGATTTAGAATCTCTAAGGGTAATGATACCGTTTTTGGAAGTTGATCCATTCATCTTGTGCCTGTCTCTTCGTTCGTCTGTCAATCTGTGATTAACACTGCTCCTATTTCTAATCATTTTAGGGTAAAAGTTTCAAATAATTTTTTTATTGTATCAGTTCTATTTTCTTCTAGAAGTATTTTCATTCATATATTCTCCTAGAAGCTGTGCAACTTCAGTTTTATAAACAGAACACCTTCTTTAATTCATTGACGAATTTATGGTCGATTTTATTAACCATACATTTAGCTAAAGCCGCACCATTTAGGAAGTATTGAACATTTTTTACAAAAAGGTCAGGGGGCTTAGGTGAGAAGAAGTCGTGTGAGTGTTTCACACCAGATATTTGATCTTTAAATGTCCAATAACTCTTAAAGGTTCCGACTTTGGCCAAATGTATGGTTAATAAAAGACCATAAATTCCATAAGGTATCCAAAAATGTAATAATATACAGGTGTTTAAAAAACATTTAAAAAACTCAAGAAGCATAGCCTCTAGAAGAAATTGGGCACCTGTATATATATGAAAATACTTCTAGAAGAGAGAAACCATGCAACTTTTATTTGAAACTTTTTTACCTAAAATGATCAGAAATGGTAGAAGTGTGGACCACAGCGTAACGGACAGACCAATGGCCAAAAATGGTACCATTAGTCTTAGAATACCATAATTCGTCCAGTTATGTCAAAATCTCACCATCAAAATTTTGGACCGAATGCATTACTTTCTCTTTACACCTTTCAGGTGAGAGAAAGTAAAAATCCATCAGGAAAACGTGGAAGATTTATTATACTCCACATAGGATCTGAAGGTGGACTTATTCAGAATGGATTACTAATTGTTGAATAAAAAAAAAGTGGGGACTATCATGAAGAAATGAATTTCAGTTTTTGCGGTACTTTTTGCGGTAATTTTGGTATGTTTTTTAAAGTTTTTTATTTTGAAAATGTTAAGAAAATGAAATTTTATACTATATTTCTTCTAAATTTTTAAAATTTGTAACCTTGATCATAATCCAAATGTAAATAAATAATGTAATAATAATAATACAAATGTAATAATGTTACATTTATGTAGTTAAAAAAAAAGCAAACTACTTTTAGAGTCTTATTGATATTTTGATTCATTTACTATAATTTTTAAAGTCGATTTTCAGTTGAACAGTTATATTTAATGAGCCCTTCAATTTTTTGGTATCTATCAAAAATTCAAGGAATAAATACACAATTTAGAGTTACAGGCGACACAATAATTAAGTTTATAATCAATCACCTCGCGAAGCTTTCACCTCGCGAAGTGATAGGACGTAGTGTAGAGTATAATCAGCTCTACATCTACTCTCAGCAATATAAAAATCCCTAATATGTAGATGCATAGTTTGTAGCATTGTTTTACTTCTTTAATTCGAGTTATTTCATTTCATATTTTGGCTGTTGACTTCGACGGCACTAAATCGACACGTGAACATTCCATCTGTTCGCTGAACAGAGTTGAACAGAGTATAATAGGTTCAGATATGGGATTATTAATTTTTATCACAATCCTTTTTGTCACAAACTTTTTATCACAATCAATACGAGAGCCTTTGATTTTAACATATTTTTCGAGTTTAGGGAAGCCGATTGACCACTGGTGGTCGTAATTCCTTTTCCAAATTGAACGCATAAAACCCTAATAGCGCCTTTACGGTATATTTATAGCTCGGCTATTGTTGAAACACGTAAAACCTATTACATAATTGAGCTTGGCTCTGAAAACAAAGCGTTAGAAAACACATCAAAATTACACACACAAAAAACTCCGATATCTTTCAATCCGTTCCATTAAGAAGTGAATTGCGTAATTGCTGCTACGTGAAAATAATGTACATTTAAAACGACCGTCGTTGGAATAGCAAAAAAATAAAAGAGTGCTAGAGCAGGGGAAATAACGCAAAAATTGATTAGAAAGGTAAACAAAGAGACAAGGAATTCTGAGTTAGTTTATTTTGCACCTGTAAGCATTTCTCTTGGTCGATCACAATACTAATTGGTGTGTGTCACCTGTAACTCGTTTCTCACCAAATAAACCAACGTGAACAGTCCACCGCGCCGTGGTTGGTAACTTTCCCAAAAGAGTTTCTGCAAGTTTTCTAGACCTGCTAGAAATGGACAATTTACTCAGAATTTACAGCGTATATAGGTCTAATAATCATTAAATTATACTTAACTTCAGAAATTTATTCAATATGAGAAATGAAACTTTATATCAGCGTCCATAAAGCAAAAATCAATAACAATAAAGCAGCGATTTTATTAAAACCATATCTAATAAGTAAATTATTATCAATTCGCTATGGTTTTCGTGAATATGTGGACTATCGCATTATTACACAGAACATTCCTCATAATTATTACATTACTTCTTTATCGGTTACACTATACACATCTATGATTAATTAATTTCATTGTTTAACACTTTTATTTCCTTTCTTGCTGGCTTACGCAATTTCAAAGAATTTGCAATCTAACACCGTAAGATATCTTACATCTTCTATTACGTAACATCATATAAATACATACCATTAATTCTAATTTATTCTGCACTGAAGAAGTATGTGCTTCATTTAAAACATGCAGATAATGTTTAATGATTTGCTAAGTAATAAATTAATACTGTATGTTTATCATTCATTCTCCATCTCAATTTAACATAACAATTTGATGGGCACTTATATTAACCAAACTGGCATTCTAAAAGCACCAATTGTCGACCCTATTTTTAAATGTAATTGCACTAAATTTAGCCATAATAAAAGACAACATTTGTTGCTCGCTGTAAATAAACTCACAAGGCCTGAATGAATCCATTAGGAACACGCAGTCTTAAGCATTTATTCACGTTCAGTGCATATGCCACTGTCACTTTCAGTAATTTTACTTTTCCAAGTAAATGGCGTAACCGTATAAAGTTAACCTGAATGCGACACATTTACAAAACGTGTTCTCTTCCATTTTTTTTCACAGTCTAACTGAGAATTGGTTTTCCGCGTGGTAGATGGCTAAAAATGTGCTCGATTTTTCGCCGCAATTGCTTATGCAAGTTCGCAAACACACCTTTGTGTAACGTGGGAACAACAGTCACATCGGTAAATAGTAGAAAGTCAAATGTGTGTTGACAACAGTTTTAAAACGGATACTAACCGCGCTTAAAAACTACCATTGCAAGAAACCTGACGTGTTGAAAAAATGGCACGCCCACCACGCAACGAGTTGCAAAGAAAAACGCTTACCTGCTGTGTCCGTTCTTTTCGATTTCGTTAAAACACTGCCACTAAAGTCTCTGTGACCGACTTCAAAGCGAACAGCTGTAGGCTACGAAGAACGGATCGCGACTGACACCCACTTTTCAAACAGGTTGTTTCAGTGCTGCCATCTACGGGGAACTAATTGGATACTTGTTGAATGTGCTCATAATAAAACCTGGGATATTAAACATCTAATTAATTCTATCTTCCGTATGCTATGACCCTATTCCTAATTAATTAAAAGAAAATACGCTGAAAAGAAACCAAAAATGGTTATAAACTTTTCATGTTTGAATTTATTTCTTACTTTGACTTCTGAGCACTCTGACATTAGACACTTAGGTTAGATTGTTGCTGTCAGTTTGACAGAATTTAAATGACTGAATTGATCTGAATTGTCTTGTGTGATAACTGACATAAAAGGTCCTTTTTTGTATTATTATTATTATTTGTTAAATAATGTCGTTCGCTATGAAGAAACAAAAGCAACCAAAAATAAAGAGTAAGCAGGTTAAAAAAGCAACCAAAAGAAAACGTGAAGTACTCCAAGATGAATTAACAAGTAGTTCTGAGGATGACGTTTGCAAACCAGAGGAAAATTATGATTCCGATAATTCTGATGAGCCCGTACAAGATAAGAAATTGCGTTTAGCCAAACTATATTTAAAGGAAATCGAACTAAAAGTTTCCAAACAAGAAAAGAATGAAAATGTGCAATGGGACGGAATAAATAGACATCTGCGTGACAATTATCTAAAACAAGTCGGTAAGTTACGCACAACGCTTGCAGATAAGTATACTGGAATAGATACAAAGAATATTAAAATTTTAAAATGTAAAGAACACAAAAACTGTATTACATGCTCTTTTGTTACAACAGAAAATGTATTTTCTGGGTGCAAAGACGGTAGTGTAGTAAAATGGAGCATTAAAACTAACAAAAAAGTAGGAAGTATCCCTTTTCTTAAAACAAACGTAACAGATAAATTCAAAGGACATTCAAAACCTATTTTGTGCATAACCGTTTCAACGGATAACAAATTTATGGCTATCGGTGACGAAACGAAAGATATTCAAATATGGAATCCACACACTTTGGAACATATAAGCACGTTGAAAGGTCACCGTTCGGGGGTTACCGACGTTGTTTTTCGTAGAGATACTCACACGTTGTATTCGTGTAGCAAAGACCGTTCAGTTAAAGTTTGGTCGTTGGATGAAATGGCTTATGTCGAAACTTTATACGGACATCTAAACGCGGTAACTTCCGTAGATACTCTATGGAAACAACGTGTCGTAACTTCAGGAGGCCGAGACGGTTCGATACGACTTTGGAAAGTAACGGAAGAGTCACAATTAGTTTATACCCAGCCGAGTGTAAATTTCGAGACAGTACGATTGGTCAACGAAGAAATTTTTGTTACCGGAAGTGACGACGGTCAACTTTCTGTGTGGAATGTAAATCGGAAGAAACCGGTTAGCGCCGTACGGGAGGCCCACGGTTTAAATCCAGCGAACGGCCAACCGTTTTGGATATGCAGTGTCGCCGCGGTGGTAAACGCGGATTTAATAGCTTCTGGTTCGCAAGACGGTTACGTTCGAGTATGGAAATTAAACGATAAGTTTCGTAACGTCCAACTTTTATTTAAAATCCCTATGCGGGGGTTTGTGAACAGTTTGAGCTTTACTTCGGATGGAAAAGCGTTGATTGTCGGTGTTGGATCAGAACACAAATTCGGTAGATGGGATGTTATGAAAGATGTCAAAGCATCGATTGTTATTGTCCCTTTGGTGGATTCTTCAAGGCAAGAATAAAGGTTGTTAACGTTATACTTTTTTTATTTATTACTTTATAGAGGGTTTTCTGTATTCATTAGAGACCACCATACCTTTGTTTTCCATTATAAAAATTCGTTAAATTCTTTCCCAAAAATAGCTCTTATTTTACCTCCCAGTTTTTTTAAAAATTTTGTGTAATGTATCTTAATAATTTTTGAATTTTACTTATAAACTGTTCATTTGACAAAATTATCTGTCATCATTTTGTAATTGTCATTCTAACAGTAGCATCTTTTGTTCAAAAAATATTCAATGCTGAATTAGTTGCTCTAATTTTTCATGCAGTTTTAAATTGCCTAAAATTAATTTGTTATCCTTTAGTGGAGAATTGTTGTCGTGGGAAAATACTATTGAATTTTTTAAAGCTTTAGTTCATAATAACGAGAAATTGTATTGAGAAACATCAATACTTATTATTAGGGCCTGGATCTTTATTTAAATAAATGTTTTCGTACTTAAATAAATATTTTGCGATTTTTGATAATAAATAAATATTTGGTGTTTTGAGAAAAATAAACAAATTATTTCTCATTTAATCTAAATATAATTCAATATTTTTCTAATTCTCTTCTTAAAAAAACTATGTACAAAGAAGACAAGAATTCAAATGGAAATGCAAGTGCCCAATAAAATGTTGAGAATCGCTGTCTGCCTGCACTGCTGATGAAATCTCGAAAAGAAATGACTAATTACAATATCAATTACAACATTTGAAGAGGTGTTAAATAAAAATTCAGGCTATAAAATTTTACTATGTATCAAAAACAAACTTCTTGGGATCCTTAATGAAAGAAAGAAGAAAATGGAGATTTTGAAATATTAAACGCTTTAAGCCCTTCAGACATTTCATTTTAGGTGTTTACTTTTTTTAGAAATTTATACTGGATATATAATAGTGTAGTATGATCGAAACAATTTTGATATCCCGCACAGATTTTTCATTAAGAAATGATAAATGTTCATTGAAAAATATTAGAACTGATTTCTTAAATTTTAACATGTCTATATTAAAAAATCGATAAAAAATTCAATTTTCATTTTAGATGTGCAGTTTTTTAGAAATTTATATTGGA
>JAWQRJ010002420.1:0-13560 GCA_033557515.1 Diorygopyx duplodentatus | reverse complement strand
TTATAACATTTATCATAAACTCTCCATCATACAGACTACCATCCCTTTTGGTTCCTTTAACCCACTATCACACCGTTCAGCGATATTGTACTTCCTCCTCAACAGATGTTACAAATGTCCTTTGCGCGATAACAAACGAAGGATACATTATATTCTGTTATATCTGACAATATAACACCAGCGTACAAATCGACTACAGACGTTTCCCAATTACTATTCAATAACAAAACAAAAAATTGCGACCTTGAAAAAAGTGAAGTATGTATATAAAATAGAATGTGGCAATTGCAAAGCATTATACATAAGCCAAACCGGAAGAAAATTAGGGAAGCGCTTACAAGAACACCAAACTAAGACTTCTGCCAGTTTATTCAAATACCACATAGAAATGGGACATATATTATAAAAATATTATACAGTTGCATAATTGGCAAAAAGGTAAAAAACTTAACTTACTTGAACAACTCGAAATAGAAAGACACAATAATAAAAGTAATATTATTTTATTAAATGAACAATTACAATTCCCCAACAAACCACTATTGTCGTATTGTCTTAAAAAAGAAACTTTACAAAGATAGTCTTCTTCTCTTCTCCGCTAGGCACAGACGTTGCTTGATTAGAATACATTATGTACTTCTATTCGAAATTCCGCGGTAACGATTTTATTTTATTATCAGGCTTTGCATTATATACGTCACACCATATGGTGATCTTTTTAAACTTGTTTGTGTAATACAATTTTCGTTGATCGTCTAGCTTTTACTATATAAATTGTCAGTCCCGATTTTCTGTTTTACACGTTTATGTTTGGTTTCCGTCCATCCATTATTTAATAATGTTTTTAGTGGTTTCGATTCTGTTTTATCTGTGACTCTTCACATTCTCATTGATTGTATTCTGTCCGTAGATTTTGACTGACAATAAATAAATTTAAAAAAAGTCCTAATATTAAAGAAAACTTTCCAGCGAGAAAATAAGTTTTTCATTCTACCTTCTATTAACTAAACTTCATTTTAATTTGTGAATCGCTCCTTGGTGGAAGATAGATTAAAATGAGGTGTTAATCATCGTTATTTCTTTGCTAAACCCTAATACATTCTCAATACGTTAATTTTTTACACACTTCTTACTGTTGGATATAAGCAATAAAAAAAGAAACAATATACTTACCCCCCTATAGCTTATATTTTTATTGATCTTTAGCTGCGATGTCTACTTCTCCAATGCCATCAAATACTAATAGCTTAACATAAATATCGCGGGAAATCGCATCATTTCTGATTCCCCTCTTGCACAACATCCCTAAACCTTAAAATAACTTCGAAGACATAATGATTAAATTCCGCTCCGACGCACACGGAATAGAATTCACCATGGAAACGGAACGGATGGAAAGATGGGAATGGGCGACCGAACGAAGTTCGGCAGTGCCTCTTTTGATTCGGCTGGGTCAATTTTCCACCCCGCATGTTTGCTGGAACGTAAATATGTCTCCAAAGTTTCGTTTGTTCTGAAGACTTTGGTACTAATTACGATATAAGAAGTTCGTAGGCGCGGTTTACCTCTCCTCCTATCTCATTCTCCCCCATTCATGTCGCCTTTGCTTTACTTCAGCAAATCCCGTAACGTGTCATTGCCAAACTTTATCCAGAGATTGCTTTTTGATATGTTTCTGTTCACGATTTCTAACTCCTTTGTTAATTTAGTTAAAATGGTTAATCATCTGAGAGCTGAGTAAATAATTGTGCAGCTTGACGGTTTGTTTCATCGATTATTAATCTTACATTCACACCTCTGTAGGTATAATGACATATTACCTGGAAGACTGAGCTCGATCGGGGTAAAAAAAACATTTTTTTTACCCTAGCGCTCGCTCACCCAATTTAGAAGCGCCGTCGTATGGTCAAGCTCAAACTTAACAGTCTTCTACCGGCTCTACAGTTCTACGAGATTTAACCACACGATGGCTCCTAAAAAAATCTACTTCCATCTGTTTCTAAATGTTTAGACCATTTTCAAATGTTTCTAACAGCTGACACTGTCGGATCTGGCCTTCCATAACTACATTTGTTTATGCAGAAGTCAATACCTCTGTCTTAAAACCTGGTGTTAGTCATAATAAGAAAGCCAAATTTAAGTGTCCGTGGATATGTATGCACCTGAAAATGCTACCTTAATATTTATCACTAGAGTCTATTTGTTTAAGACTTAATATTGATAAGCCCAATAATAGTGTCAAGTATGTATTTCCCTTTTTCTGATTTCTTTCTGCCCTTGGCTACAGATTATTTGTGCTTGTAACTTACCGTTTCACTTTCTTAATTTATCTTCAGAGAATTTCCATGAATCCTCGTGTTGTCAAACAACAAAGATTTACAATCTCAATTAACCATCGGTAACACTCAAAGACAATTCACTTATCTCCTACGGAGAATGACTTAGGTAAACATTCCCAGACCTCAGACGCGCCCGACTTTAAACAAACTCTTGAAAACGTAAAGTGGTTACATTAATTTAGGGCACAGCTGACGAGGTGCAACGTGAATATTCATAGAGGAAACATAAAATACCGTTCAGAATCTGGTAACGACCCTTGGTGCATTTTAACCGCTCATGAAAACCGAGCAAAAGAACGTACAACTCCCACCCACCCAGATTTATGTACGGGAAATTAAGTGCGTCTAAATATAGCAAATTAGATGTACCGCTTTGAGATATCCTAACAAATTGCCGTGGTAAATCATCTATGACGGTTTTATGCCCCAGTGATGAATTTGCATCCCGCAAATACAACACTTCCTTTCCATGGGCATTATCATAAATTTACGGCAACCATTTCCCAAATTGGATAGAAGAATATAAATTTTCTGCTCACCTTTCGTCGCTTTGGGGGGTTTAATAAAAAACTCACAGGTTACTATCAAGAACATATATTTCTGTACAGGATTTGACGATATGTACAAAGGTAGAAATAATAATATTAATTTAAATACCGCTATACGATTCCTTACGCTGTGTATCCGCACAATAGTATATTATACCGCCTTATTATTTACAAAGTCTAGGTCGCTAAATATAATATCGGTTTACATTTGACAGATTGTCGTATTTAAGCAATACTGTACACCTTATGTATATTCGATTCCGATTCGATAAATTAAAAACAATACTTTTGGTAGTCTTCAGCCTTATGGGTTGATTACATCGTACTGTAACAAAAAGAAAACTGTATAAACATCTAGTGCCCGCTAATATTTTAATGCATTAGATATTCAAGATACTTTGGCTTAACGTATCAAATAATTTGGCGTATATACATACATCACTTTGGCACAATATATGTCAATGTATATAAATATTATATATAGAAATAGTAGACACCTAAAGAAAAATTATAATTTGAGATAATAGCAGAATCAAAGCTGGGAATATAACAAATTATAATGCTTAATTATATTTGCCTTTTCATATATCAAATCAATAGTAATCTGCATTGAAAATATAGGACTTCATTGCACCCCCATTGTATTGTTGGATTCTTCGAGATCCAACAAACTTTACTGTGATATGTTATGGTTTGAAACAATAAAAACTAAATCCTTAGTATGTATTGACATTTGGTCCAGTCCAATAGTAAGAAAATAGATGCAAAAGGTGTGCTAGAAGATTTTATGTTTTTAGACTGTTTATGGGGATGGTAATAACAGGAATTAATAGTTTTCCAACAAAATATCTTGAGGCTAAACTTTATGGAGAGGGAAAACCACGAAATTTTCGGCCTTTTTTCAGTTGGAAACGTCTGGTGCGCTTGCGGTTGATGGCCCTGGTTCGTCAACCTCAGCTTGAGGAGCAGAACAAGCATTTTGCTTGTTCTTCACAGCTTTGATCTTCATTGTTGTGCCATCACCAATCTGTTCGTCAAAGTTATCGTAGTTGTTGGTTTGGTCGATGGTATCCCAGACATTAGCTTCATCGTCTTCTTCTTGTAGGGAAATAATGTCATATATTCTCGCAGTTGACCCTGTTGCAGTTTTTGCAAAATTGCTGAGCACTTCAGGCCTGATTTTTGACATGAACATGCCTTGCTGCACCCCTTTTTACAGCTGCGTGAAACAACATGCAACAAGGATTCGGGTGCTGGATTTTGGCACATTTCAATTGGCTGAAGGAGACCTTCCGAGCTGCGAACCAACCCCCACTTTTCAGGAGGGATGTTGTTTCCCAGCCAAGCTTGCACCTGACGGTAACAACGGAGGAAATGATGATGTGCAGCCCCTTGTATTGGTGGTAGCCTTGTAACTTTGCTTTTTGTGGCCGACAAATAACTGGAACCTCAAGGTGTTCAATGTCTGCGTGGTGCTTGTGCATCCACTGTACAGTGCGAGTTCCCCAGCACTGATTATTTCTTGACGAGTAGCCTCTGGTTTCTTGTACACCCAAGCTATTTCCTCAAGCTGATCATGTTTTTTCAAAATGTTACAAAACTTTGCCTTTCCTTGCCCAAAAAGAATGGATGTAGTATTGCATCCGCTGATTGCATGAGTCAAAAGAACATTGTTGATATTATATTTGTATGACATGGTTGAAAACCATTTGGTTTCAATGACCTCTTCCTGGTTTTTGGTAAAACAGATTTTTGTGTTCGTGTCTTAAGGCCGTCATGATCACGAGGAGGTCAATGTCTTCTCCAACAATTACGACATTTTCAATAGGTTGGGTCCTTGAAATGCCTCCGATTACAATCATGACATCCGCGTCTTCTTCTGTCTGGTCACCTTGAATTTTGCAATTGTGAAATTCTGTTTTAGGCAACGAAATGAAGGGGTTCTTGTTTCTATCGTTGGCCAGAAATTTGTCCCCAGGGATTCCGTTTATTATGTCTGCTGCAACTACGACTTCAGTAGAAGTGTGCGTTCTAGATCGACGAACCCTTTCAGCGCTTTTTGTTCCAATCTATTCTCCCTCAGAGCCTTTGTGAAGAGAGGAACAAACACCTGCATCCGAATAGGACGGGCTGGGGAACGTCACGTAAACAGTAGGTATCTTTGACCTGCACTATTTTTACTATCTCCGCCTTCTACTTGTCCTTCTGCCTTCTCCTCTTGAAAGTCCCCCACACTTATTCATTCATCAATTAATACACTTCGTTTCCACAAGAAATGACGAAAAGAGGCTTCACTCTCTGTGAAGTTCGAAAAAAGGCATCTTCAGCTGTAGCTCACTTAATAATGGGTTTAGAAAAAAGTTGCTCAAACAAAATTTATAGAAAATTTAATGCTCTTTCTCCTTGTTAGGATATGGTACACAAAAATTGCATACTTTTTGAGTTATAAGCAAAAAAATGATAAAGGTTCGTAAATTTCGTGTTTTTTTGGCTCCACAAAGTTTAGCCTCGAGATATTTTGTTGGAAAACTTCATGTTATTAGCATCCCCATAAACAGTTTAAAAATATAAAATCTTCTAGCAGATCTTTTGTATCTATCTATCAGATAAATTTTCTTACTATTGGACTGGACTAATTGTAAGAAATAAAGTTTCTTTTTAGTGAATTGACGAATTTGTAACTTAATTAGGGGTGTGAAAGGAAGACGCTGTTGAAGGAAGTTGTAGGAAAAATATGACGAGCTTAGTATAACGACGCAAAGACACCGTTAGGGAGCATTAGATTCGAGTTCCACACTTTTTGATTTCCATTTTCGCCAGAAACGGCTATTCTTTTAATTTTGAAAAGGAGGATACCATCTTCTACTTTGATAGATGGTGAAATGTGGTTCTTTTGGAACTAACGCCACTTAATACGATATGATCATACCTATTTAGGTGATTATTGTAATTGTTGTAAATTCTGTAAATAACCAATTCATACTGAGGTGAGTAAACGAGAAGCGAAGCATCCTTACTTTCTTACTTAATACTGAAGACCTTTACCCTTGCTAGTGAGACAAATGAGACATGGAGCCGAGTTTGGTTGGGTTCTTCTATGTTCTTTTCCATGCTTCTCTCCACATTTTCTTGTCTTGTGCCGTCTGCTTTTTACCTTTTTAGCCTACCTCTCATGTACCTTCTCATCCGCTGCTCCTCTAACTTCCTCTATCCATGTGTTTCTTGGCCTTCCTCTTTGTTTTTTTCTTTTCGTTCTTACTTCGTACACTTTAACTGACGACTGCTTCATCTTTCATCTGGAACACATGTCCCAACCACCTCAAATGACCCTCCGCTATTAATATTTCAATTGCTTTTGTTCTTAACCTTTCTCTGTATACTATGTTTCGTTTCTTGTTTAATTTCGTATTTCCCTCAATCTTTCTGAGGTACTTCATTTCTGTGCTATGTATTTTGCTCCTTTGCTGTTCTGTTGTTGCCCACCCTCCGATCCATACGTCAATACTGGTGTCACCCCGTTTTTGAATATTTGTACTTTTGCTTGTGTCTTTATTTGTTTGTTTGTCAAAAAAGGAGTCGTTGGTTTTATTATATAGTCCTTCAGCTGCTGTAGTTCGTTCACTAATCTCCCCATCCACTCCTCGATCCTCTGTGGTGACCGTGCCCAAATATTTGAATCTTTTCACCTGTTCTATTTCTTCATGTCTTATTCTTATTTTGTCCTCTTCGTGTGTGTTACTTATTACCATACATTACGTCTTTTGAGTGTTTCTCTTCATATCTCATTTTCTAGACGGTTACATATTTCCAAATTCTCGTTTAAAGTATTCTCATCTTTGGACACAATGACCGCACCGTCTGCATAGCAAACCTGTGAGGCCTTTAATTCTTGCATTTTTCAATACCCGATCGCCTTACATATTACTTCACGTCTTTGACTGTCACGTCTACCACTACATGAAAAAATAATGGGTTCACCATATATCACCATATCCTCCTACTCCTTTTTAGTTACACATCTCTGATTCTTGTTGTCTTATTCTCACGTACCTTTTTGTGTTTTTATACATACTTGAACTCCCCCATTTCTCCAGAAGTCTCCATGTGTCTTCCCTATTAATTCAATTAAATACCTTTTTCAGATCAATGTACTTTTCCTCCTTTTCTCAATATTTTATCGCTTATTTGCCTTACGATGAACATGGCATCTTAACGTTCTGGCATAAAACCCTACTTATCTCGTTATCTTATTACTTATCTCGTTATCTCTAAATGACTAGTTAATCTCTGTTCCAATACCCAGGCATATATTTTTGTTACACTCTCCGCCTGTAATTATTACACTGCCTTGTGTGCCCCTTTTTGTGGCATAATCATCCCTATGCATGTTTATAAATCTTGAGATCTTCCTGTTGCTACTACTCATCAGCTCATTCATTTTCTCTATGACTTTTTCGACCCTGCTTTAGTCATGTCCATACTTATTTGATCAGGACCTAGTGTCTTGCCAAATTTCAAATCCCTATAGTCCTTGTATTGTCTCCATCTCTCCAGGATTACCTGATCCTGTATTTCTCATTCATTTCATCAATATTTCTCCATTCCTATCTTTAATGTTTTTCAAAGTAGTAACTTTTAGTTTAGTAAGTTTAATTTTAGATGAATTTTCTAAGAATTCCAGTGCAGAATAATTTCTGTTTATCATTACAGGCATTTTCCATTTTTTTCTCTCCGAAGTCCTCCTACGTCTTCAACTTTTCCTTTTTCACTATTCTCTTATGTTCTGTCCATTTTTTTATATGTTCTTCATCACCTGATTGTTTCCTTGTATTTAACTGTAGTATTTCCTCCATTCTTGTTCATTTCTTTTTTACCTCATGTTTTATACTTTCCGTTCACCAATTTGAAATGTATATGTATCTCTTAATTTGCAGCATTTTATCTTTTTTTTTTATAAACTAAGTAGTTGTTCCCTTGTAAATTTATAAATTTCTCTCTGCATTTGTGTTTCTTGTTTTTTTCTCCTTGTTTTCCCAGACACATTCTATTGCCTCATTTGTGTTTCTCATTCTTCTGTTCATGTCTCTCATACTCTATCATTTATTGCAGATATATAAAGAATTTGTTTTTTCTTCCTTCCTACCATAAACTCTTCTTTATTTAATTTTTTTTTCATATTTACCACACTGATGGTGAATAGTGAATATAAAATATTCTTTTATTCACGAAGAATTCACTTTCATTCACGCAATTCATATTTATTTTTTATTACTTCCTCTTTATTATCTTCCGACCAAATTATCAAATGTTTATTTGACAATTTCTCTATTCTGTTTCTCTTTTTGTCCCTACTCCTATTACTACCACGTAGTCTAAATTTATTTTTTATAATTCTGACAATTCTTGTTCCTTCAATGTTAAAGTTTTAACAGCTTGGAGAAATCGTATTTGGTAGGATTTATGATTAGATTTCCCATGTCCCTGTGAAGTAGAGTGTTGTTTTTCTTTGAAAAAGGACAATCTACTTCAAAAAGATACATCGGAAAGAATACAGCTATCTTAACTGTGCGAAATTGGAAAGCCCAGAAAAGTTGAAGAATCTCTTGTGGCGAAAAGTGCATCATCCAACGTCTTTTATTTCTCTATGAAAAAATGCTATACCAAAAAAAAATGCACTTAAAGCAATGCTTCGTGCTTACCAATGATACGAATTGATATATACACTATAGGAATTGATATTTTAAAACATTATAAGCTCTCCTTATCACATCACTTAATTAAATTACAATATAGTCCAATAATCAGATATAGCAAATATGATCAAATCATGTTGTTTTCGCCTGATCAGTTTCTGAGAGTTCAGTAAGATATACTGTCTGCCCAGCGTATTATTACCGCCTTGGTCAGTAGTATATTCATTATTGCTTGTGTAATGAGTTTAAATACTGAAAAAAGTAAAAATACTTTAAGTAATAGTATTTTTATATATTTTCTTGGTGTCATTTTAGTGATATTAACTCATAGATTTTTCATTCAAATCACAAGCCCAAATCTGTTTTTCTCTCCAGAAGGAAAGAAAAAACAAGAAAATAACTACAATAAGCTGGTAAACACTATTATTTCATTCTATTGTTTGTTTACTTAACAAAACTTCCTGATAACTGTTTTGAAAGTAGGTCATCAAATCAAAACAACTCCCTGTATCCTTTCACAAAATATCCTTTTGTACATTTTCGTAATGGAAAAACAATGCTATAATATTATAGTATCTATTGCGTCGTCCTTTATCCCTGTTTATCTACACTTGTATAAAAGATTCCCTTTCAGGTGGAAGACTCGGCAAAGTCCCTTATCTCCAGAATTTTGCTAGAGAATCATGCGTTCGAAAATCAACAAAAAGGAAGAAGGGCGTCACCATCGTTTCAAAACGTAACTTACCATAAACAGCTTTCTAATCGATTTAACAGGGCATACTGGACTACTAAATAAAGAATCATGAACCCCGCAGTCAATGAATAAAAATATATTGAATCTTATCTAGTAAACTAATGCTTTCATAATTTTCTTTAAACCCATACCAAGAATTGATCTTAATAAAACACTTCAATTTAGAATTCCCGAACACCTTTTAATATACCAAGTATATGATTATTTATCAACTAATTAAAGTTCTATTTCGCATTGCAGGTGATTTGTAATAGCGGTCAACGGCTTTAACACCTATTAAACACACTTTTGAAGTTAGAGTTGCCAAAAAATAATCAAACCAAATTTACATATCAATCAGATAACATTCCAGAATTACTAATTTAGATAGTGAACTAATTTCAATTATAACTTTCTAAACATTTTTATAAAAATGTAACCAAATAAAACGGGTTATAAACATTTTACAGATTAAGTTGTACCCGTAAACACACGAATGCAATAAAACCTCACATTAAACAGGTAATGTAAACAATTTATTTATATATATTGAAACATAAGCTAGTAACCGCTAGCTAGATTACTTATCTAGGAATCCAACACTTCATGTGACGCTTGCTTGTACTGAGGAACTTCCGTAATGAACCCGTCTCCAGGCAAAAATATATTCACCGTTGAAAAAATAAAATTAAAAACATCAAAAAGAAAAAAGCCTAAATAAAAGAAAACCCATTTAACCCCAAAAATACCTATAATCAACCCAAACCTAGACACACACAAGGCAGAAACTTAGCTCTAGATATTTAACGGCTTAGGATGACTTCGAAAAACCCGGCTGAGGATCCGTGAAACCATTATACTTGAATAAATTCAATAAATTTCAATAAATTCCTACAAAAATCAAATTTAGAAGCTTAAATAAATCAGACACACGCGAAGATTTTCTTTTAACACACCAACCACGATGTTCTTCCCTCCAGATCCCCAACGGAAGAGAGCAATTTTCCATTACCCTCTCCTTATCAGTAAACATTTAGATAACCCGAATATACGTCATCTACTATCCTATAAAACAACCACACCTACTGGAGCGGATAGAAGATCCCTACACTATAATATTATAGTATCCCAGTTTCGCCAAATTTATTATTGCTAATCAAATTTTGATTTTGTAATCCATATGGGCAAATAAGAAAGCTGCAAATTACTAAATAATTGAATGAGTAAATAATTGCAAGATTTGATATCTTATATATTAGATAACATTTTCAATTTTATTATTTTCCAAAATAAATTAATAGAAAATTATAAGCACTGTTAGAACTCACCGTTCAATGAAACAACCAAAGTCGATGTTTACATATCGCTATATCACAGAGTGGGTATTCTAGGGTCCTACGTAAGTCTTGTTTGATCCCGACAGGTATCTCGGCTGCCTCCCAATTCTGACTGGCGGCGGAGTAGACAACGGGGGAGGTGGAGGTACGAACCCGGTATTGCATATTTCCGTCGCGGCGTAATACCTTTCGTGCGGCGGAGGTATGCTTGGCGGCTTCGGCAAGAAGTTGTGCAAAGGCGGCGCCGTCCTCGGAGTCTGAGGAGCTTGCAACGGAACGGCGTACTCCGGATCGCGAACATCCGCATAATCGGAGCTGCTGGGCAATCTTCCTACGCTCGGTTCCCGGTACAGAGCCGCCTTATCGCAAGCGTTCGGAATCTGAGATGGCCTTGGCGAAGATTTGTACCTTCTCTGCTGGATCACTATGAAGACTACCACCGAAACCATCGTTACGGCTAACACCGACAACAAACCAACGACCACCCCGAGATATTGGCCCATTCCCGCTGGAGTATTTACTGCACTAACCACGTTTTTGTTATCGGTACCCGAATTGAGGTCTTCATCCTTTTGAAGAGGTTCCTCGATATCTTCTTCCTCTTCCGTGAAGTTTCCATAAACCACCGCGGAATCGAAAGTGACTTCACTAACCAGCATCCAGCGAGCGGCGAAGAAGAGTTGAAGCTTCACGAAGCGCCCAACGCGATGGTGTAGCTTGATCGAAACGTTTCGGCCATCTTCAAAGATTCGATCTTCCATGTAATCGAAGGTTATCGGTTCACCTTTATACTTCTTCCCGCCGACACTGAACAACACTTTAGCTTCGGAAAACACCTGAACGTCTTTAGTAAACTGGTTATTGCAGAAAATGTTGACCGAAGAGAATTCGCGCACTTTATCAAACTCGAAAACAATCTCTATCGGTCTGTTTTCGCGAGTATCGTTCTTCCACCCCACCCAACCTTCAACGTTTTCTTCGTAGAACGCCGTTTTGAAGTCATCAGGAGCTATCCTACCATTAGTTAACTGCCCCAATCCATACAAGAGCTTCTCACCATCCCAATGACCATCGTAAGCCATATCATAAAACTCCCAACCAGCGCCTCGTTTGTCACCTTGAGGCATGGAATAACTCACAATTCCGTCAGTCCACTTGCAGCCGTACAATTCAACTCGCATGCAAACAGTTCTTTTATGGTAGCTGTATGGCAAGAACCGCACTTTACTGGCCATAA
Organism: Diorygopyx duplodentatus; assembly: GCA_033557515.1. Lineage (NCBI taxonomy): Eukaryota > Metazoa > Arthropoda > Insecta > Coleoptera > Scarabaeidae > Diorygopyx > Diorygopyx duplodentatus. Next base: position 1,673 of record JAWQRJ010002420.1, on the reverse strand, counting down.
TTGGTGGATCCAATTCACTTTTGTACTCCAAATAAGTGTTGATATTCCCTTTGATAACTTCTTTTCCCTTATGGTTTCTGTATCTAATCCACTTCGACAATCGTGGTCTCCAGTATTCGAGCATGTAGTCTTCGGCAAACTCAACTCCTTGGCCATTCCCGAAACGACCCTGCGTTCCCGAGCCGGTAATGACGTGAACTGTGTGAAGATCTATTTGAATCCACTCCTTCACTTCCGGAGTTGCTGCCGTTTGAGGACACCAGGCACCTCCATTGATTTCAGTACGAACTCTGCAAGAAGGATAATAAGAGCCATCAGTTACGATAATATTTTAGATGCAAAAAAATATTTCACATAGTGCGATCGAAAGGAAATTTCAAAGCCTCACCTTCCATGTTGAGGACCGACATTTCCACTGTCAAACGAAGAACTGGCTGTGATGTCTTCATCTCTGATAGCGCCGCTCTCCATTCCCAATGGAGCTATACATTGCGCTGAAATAGTAAAATGGGATTATGAAGTTTGTGTCCGTATGACTAAAGTATTTGAATGTCAGAGCATGAGAGAATAAAAATTCCAAGAAAGGAAGGAAGTCTAATGATTTTTACAAATCAGTATGTTCTCAAACAAATTTTAGATTTGTACCGATTTTTTATAGTATATTTAGGTGTGAATTCAATTATGTTTTTGAAAAAATGGATTAGAATAAGAATTTAGATATAAAATGTGAACTATAATTAATGGAGATTATAATAGGTAAGATTGGGATACCATTTTTATCTATTTTGGGGAGTGAATGTAGTTTAGAGGTTATTGGCTTCATAGGCTTCAATGCCTTTTTAGGATTAAAATTATATTTGTTTAAAGTATTTTTTATGATTTTTTTAAAATTATTGTGAAGTTGGATTAGGGTTTCTCTTTATCTCTAAAAAGTTATTTTCTTGTATGAATTGTTCTGTTTTTAATGTAATCTACGTTATTCATTAGGATTACACCATGTTTCCATCACCTATTGTTACTATGATGTTCTCTTCTTTTATCTTTTTTTGTAGGTTCCGTAGTGGTGATGTTTTCTTGATCTATATGTATTCTTGATTTTTTATTTTGGCGATGTAAGTTTTCTTCTTTTCTGATGGTTGTAGTAATTTGTTTTTTGATTTTTTTCTTCCTCTGGATGGTTTTTGATAGTTGCTTCAATTTCTATTGTCAATTTTGGAAAGTTGATTTCCGTGTATGGAGCATATTTATGTCCTTTTTGAAGAAGTGTTTCTTCTGTTTTAGTTAGTTTCAGAGATGAAAGATTAGTAAAACAGGCGTGAAATTTGTGTGAATTTTCGAATTGTATATTAGATTAGAATTATATATTAGATTAGAATAATTAGAATAAGAATTTAGATATAAAATGTGAACTAGAATTAATGGAGATTATAATAGGTCAGATTGGGATACCATTTTTATCTATTTTGGGGAGTGAATGTAGTTTAGAGGTTATTGGCTTCATAGGCGTCAATGCCTTTTTAGGATTAAAATTATATTTGTTTAAAGTATTTTCTATGATTTTTTTAAAATTATTGTGAAGTTGGATTAGGGTTTCTCTTTATCTCTAAAAAGTTATTTTCTTGTATGAATTGTTCTGTTTTTAATGTAATCTACGTTATTCATTAGGATTACAC
>JAWQRJ010002419.1:0-13560 GCA_033557515.1 Diorygopyx duplodentatus | reverse complement strand
TGTTTATAACTCATAAACGGGTTTGTGTAGAATTATGACTTATATACCAAGAGACAGTTGAAGGTCCAACGTTTTCAATTCGCTACAACAATTTTCGAAAAATATATCGGATTTTTACAAAAAAAAACATGCGCTAAAAAAATATTTTTAGGTTAACATAATGTAAGGTGTTACAGTTTTTGTTTATAACTCATAAACGGGTTTGTGTAGAACTATGATTTATATATCGAAAGAAAGCTGAAAGTTCAACGTTTTGAACTGGTACAATAATTTTTGAAAAATATATCGAATTTTTTACAAAACAAAACAAATGCGTTAAAGAATTATTTTTGGGTTAAAATAACATAAGGTGTTACAGTTTTTGTTTATAAGTCATAAACGGGTTTGTGTTGATTGAACTATGTTGATTGTGTTGATTGAACTATGATTTATATACTGAAAGAAAGCTTTTTACTTTTGTTCAGTAATTCCTCGTTTTCTTACTTTTTACGAAATGTAGCAACTATTTCCGGACAATCGAAGCGAAATGTAGCAACTATTGTCGGACAGAGGAAGTATTATTTTGTACGTGATAAATAAAACTGTCAGCTTTAACTATACAGTACAAATTAATCGGCCAGTTTTAGCTGAGCGTGTGTACCCGACTTTAAATGGCGACGTTTATGTTATGCCCCTCTCCTACGCTCGAAACAAAAGAAAACTGGTTTTTGTTTTTCTTTGGCTTTCCTGATCCAGTTTTGGTAGTAGTGAACACGTGTTCAAAAACGCACGACGTCGGTGCGGTTTTGGCAATTTTCGCGTTTTAACACGTTTGGAAAATGTTTGGCCTCGCTTTCGGTTTAATGTTTAAAGTTTTGGCGTATTAAGTGTTGACATTAGTGTATGGGTGTACACGTGCTTGGCGAATGTTATTTGGAAGTAGTATCTTACCCTTGGAAAAACAAAATAAATTTCCCTGCGCCATTTTGAGACAACGTTTGGTAACAACAGACAAACGGTAAGTGGATTTTTATAATAAAGGAAAACATTTTTATGTGTGTATAATTGCGATATGCTGATAACTTTTTCCTTTCTATAAAGGTTTAACCTAATTTGGTAAGCAAACCCTCATATCTGATGAAATTTGCTATCAAAGTAAAGCAAAAGATCCCGAACTTTTTGGGTCAAATGAAAAAACTTTTCTCTTGCAAAATCAATGTTATAAAACAATTCATGGCCGGAGCACACTACAAATGTTTTTATTAAAAAATAGTACATGCTGTAACGCCCGGTGGTCAAGTCATACATCATGAATAGGACAAGGTATGTGCTGAAAGAAGCAAAATACAGAAGCTATAACGTACGATACGTGTGTAATAAGCAACAGTATTAATTACCTCTGGGACCTCGTGTTGTTCTTCAGAAGCCACCTGTTCTTCTGCGGGCTCAGCTAAACGTTGATCCGGCTGCTGTTGCTGGGTCGCCGCGCTGCAAGGCATGCAGACGCCGCGTTGCTTCACCCCCTCAGGGGCTTTAGTTTGGGCGACCACATCCTGACCGGCCTGACCAGCAATCGGCCTGATCGGCTGATCCGCAGACTCTGCGACGCGTCTCTTCGCTACCGACGCTTCGTGCCGGGTTAGCGCCTCTTGTTTCGCGACCGCCTCGCGACTCTTCCTAGAATTCGTCGTGATCTGAGGCACGCGCGGCGGCGGACACCCTTCCTGCTGACAGTGGCGACGCCATTTTTGAATTTTCTCGATTGGCGGCGCGCTGAGCTTGAAGGCTAGAAGGGACGCGGGGTGTAAATGTTGAGAATTTTTCTGACTGCTCAAATTTAAAAATAAGTTGAAGACAGTTTAGTCCCAAAGGAATTCATCTGTGGAAAAATTGCCCTTAGGGACCCATATTTTACATTTTCCGGAATACTTAAGTTTCATTTTATGCCCTAATAAAATTTGATCAAATAGAACGTAGATCTAAAGACACTAAATGGCAAATAAAATCATTCTCAAAAGTCGCTCCTACCTTCTTCCCTGGATATCTTCTTCGGCAAATCCCAAGTTCCAACGAAATTACCCCACGGGTTGGTGTAAGATCTCGGGACCCCGGGCAGTAGATGGCCCTTCTCGTTGGAGACGATCTTCGTTTGGCCCTTGTTGCCGCAAGGGCGGTCCGGGAACCACCTGGGTGTCTCCCAGTTCTTCAACTTCGACGCCTTGTACTCTTCCTCGAACTAAAACGGTAACGGATTGTGGCGAGAGGAAAGCGCTCGCGGGGGCGCGTTGGGCCGCTGCATGATGATGGCACTGAAGCTATTGTCGTGAGGTGCTGTGCTTTATGGGTGGGCAAATGAAAATTTGCGGGTCACGGACGAATCGTAATGCGACATAATCAATTCGGTTCGGTGCATGAACGACATGCCGAAGATGTCGAGCACGCTGCGGTATTATTAATTGAGGTAATATATTACAGTGGGACAAAGCACGGGATTGAACGTGCAATTGTTCATTGATTGAAACCGTGCCAACCACGCCAATTTGCATGGAAAGTGTTCGGTCATTAAAAATGTTAATGGTAGATGAAACGTGTAGCAATGAATATGAAGAGAATTGGTGATAGTGTGTCTGAAATATTTCTCCAGTTCATCTAACAAGTGAATGAGTCCATAAGCAATAGATAAATTTTTCTCTCTCTCGTCACTCTTTGATATAAACTTTTGATCACATCTATTAGCCTCAGTTCATTAAGTGCTTCCCAAAGCTTTTCTCTGGGTACTGTAACAAATGCTGCTTTCAGGCCAAGAAAAGCTAAGTACATTTCTTTCGCAAACTATATTGATGTGGTCTTAGGTATGTCTATTTTTTGTATTTTAAGTTTCCGCAGACGAAAATAATTCTTCCGAAACGTTTGTTTTTATTTAAATTGAAAATATCCAGTGAGCCTGTCACTGCTAATAAAGTGATAATATTTATTAGAATCAATGCAGTGTCATATATTTTTAATTTCCTTATTAACAATAAATATCTTCTCTATATAACATGTGATTAAAAGTGAATGCATCAGTTGGCATAGAACAGGTTTCTGTTCTATCGAGAACGGCATCGCAGTAAATTAGTAATGAAAACTACTGGTTTTAATTGCAAAACATATTTTTAAGCACACTCGAAAAAAAAGACGCTACTACTAGAATGACAGTTACAAAATTAAGACAGATAATTCGATCAAATAAACATAAAAAGTTTACAAACATAATGAATACATTTATAAACATAATGATAACTTTACAAACCAAAGTTTACTAATTCAGGCCTGCCAATTATCCTATCCTATCATTATCCTATCATTTTGAATTCCAGCGTGCAATATAAATGTGCCACAGTTTTGATTCTTCCTTTTACCTTCTTATTTAGTTAGTAGGCATTGTTTTGAAATTTCTATTCTTGAAGTACGGCTGTTGACCTTTCTTGTAAATTTTTTTGGTCCACATTGCAATGATTACCAAAATTGCTGAACTCGTGCAACTCTAAAAATATTTATAAATTGGCAACACCTGGCAATCCTAAATGAGTAACTGATATATTGTAGGTATAGTCGAATTATTTTTATATTATTTATAAAAAACAAATTAGGGTAAGTACTGCAATTAAACAAAAACTGAGTGGGTAAAGCACGACTTTCTCTTATCTAGTTTAAATATTGAGGACGTTTTTCTTCTCATAAATTTATGGAAGGCATGTGATATGTGAGTATTATTTAAAAATATTTAAACAATTCACATGTTTAAATATTAAATTCAAATTCATGAAACAATTGTAAACCCGAAAAATATGGATAAGAATACTAAAAAAATATGCAATAATATGTAGGATGTTCCTGAAAAATGTGGAAACATTGAAATAATGTTGTATTCTAGAGAAGTAAAAAGTACTCTAACTTTTATTTAAAACATTTGTTCCTGCAACGAATTATAAGAAGGCTATGATTCACACTAGCTTCTATATTCAACAAATGCAATTTATTGTAAAGAATGTCTAATAACTTCTAAATGATGAGACTTTGGACAAACGTATGTTTAATAAAATAGACCATAAATTCCAAAAGAAACTCAAAAATGTAATAATATACGGGGTGTTCTATTTAAAAAAAACTATATTTAAAAAATACAGGGTATTCTATTCAAACAAAAGTTGCATGTCGTCTAGAAGAAATAGAGGATATCCCATTTCTTCTAGACGCGAATACTTATACGAAAATGACAGATATGTCAAAATCTCACCATCAAAATTTTGGACCGAATGGATTACTTTCTCTTTATATCTTTAGGGCAAGAGAAAGTAAAAAGCGGTAAATTTCTTTTAAACTGATCTTCGGTTTATTTTTTTGCTTCGTTTATTCCTTCGTTAAAAGGCCACGAATGTCACTTAATTTAATTACGACCTCCTTTCTCTCATTTCTCTCCAAGCGCACATCAATGATATAAAATCAAAAAGCTATCAAAAATGAAGCGTCTTCTTCATTATCACCATAGTAGAAAACCTTATAAGAGCCTTTAAATACATTCCTTTATATTTATTAGTTTTAAAAGGCGAAGAAATCATTTTTATAAGAAAAAGTAAAATGTTATAAAAATTCCACAACGCCTTATGGTCATTTTTTCGGCCCAATGAGTTTTCAAGCGTCTTTGAACTCAATTCTCAAATACATACTATACAGGTGTCCCAAATTCGATGCCCACCATTGGTATCTCGGAAACGGTAAGAGCTACAGACCCTGTTAGATGGAACAATATGGGACTCTTTATCTAAGCTGTTCAGACCTTCTTTTGTTTTCCAAAAAAAATGCATCGATCCTGAAAAGACTGAAAATCGTCATTTTCTTCAAATGTAAATATTTTCCATATTATTTATCGTATCAATAAATTTCGAGGGAAAAAGTTATAGAAACATTCTGTAGGATAGATTATAAAAATATTTTTTAATTATTTTTATTTTTTATTTTGTGTTTTTAATATTTTTTTAAGTTGTATTTTTTTAAATGGAAATCATAGTTGATTTTGATATTATTAAATTACTTGATTTTTTCCCCTTCCAACGATAAGGTTTGAGGTATTTATCTTTTATGGTTTAGGAGATATTCCACACAGATTTAACCCACATTACACTATCCATGATTAAGAACAATGTTTTGTTTTCAAAACAAAAGTATATCTGATATTTATTATCTTTTATGCTTTAGTAGATATAAAGAAAAAAGATTTTCTGAAAAAACAGTTCTGCTCAAATTTAGTACGTCAATAAAGTGCAACAAAAAAGAAACATGGAAGCAATGAACATGGTAACAATGGACAAGGAAGCAATAAATGGATGATTTTTTTTTGTTTTCCCAAAAAAAGCATCGCCTACTAGATATCCGAAAAAAACTGAAAATTGTCATTTTCTTCAAATGTAAATATTTTCCATATAATTTAACATATCAAAAAATACCGAGGGAAAAAGATGTAGGTATCAAAACATTCTGTAGATTATAAAAATATTTTTTACCTTGCACCAGTTTCGAGATATGACCCAAAATAGTATTTTTTAATGGAAACAATAGTTGATTTAGTCGTTATTGAATTACATGATTATTTCCCTTACGAACGATATAAGGTTCGAGGTATATATCTATCATAGTTTAGGAGCTGTAAAGAAAAATAATATTCCACACAGATAATAACCCACATCACACTATCCATGATTAAGGAGTATGTTTTGTTTCCAAAACAAAAGACTGCATATCTGGTATTTATTATCTTTTGTGCTTTAGTAGATATAAAGAAAAAAGATTTTCTGAAATAATAGTTCTATTCAAATTCAGTACGTCAATAAATTGGCAAAAAAGGAAACATGGAAGCAGTAAACATGGTAACAGTAATCATGATAACAATAAACGTAGTAACAATAAACACGGTAAAGATAAACACGATAACAATAAACCAAAATTTTCCTACAAAAAATGTTCAATATGGCGGTCGTTTACTTCTAAACATTTGGTAACACGCTTTTCGACACTTTTTTTACAATTCACTAATTGACGAACACTAAACTAACGGCGTTAAAAGCATGTATGATACTTTGTTGCAAATCATTAATACTGTTATAACTCATTCCGTATATCACATTTTTTATATGGCCCCACAGGAAAAAGTCTAGTGGAACAAATCTGGAGATCATCATATGGGACCGTTCGTTGCAGTTTACCGATTTCCATATCTTGTTGCTAAATATTCAGCAACAATTATTGAGTTATGTGCCGGGGCGCCGTCCTGCTGAAAGAAAATAGTTCTCTCCTCTTGAATTGGTAGATCATCCAACGCATCTTCAATTTCCTGTTGCAGCAGTTCGAGATATCTGTTTGAGTTAAGTGTTTCGTTAAAAATAAACGAACCTATTAAACGGTTTCCCAAAATGCTGCACCACACGTTAAATCCAAATCGTTCCTGAAACCGTGACTGTCGATCTATTTTCGGATATTCTTTATTCCAATAACGGTAATTATTCCGACTGTAAATGTCGTTGTTTGTAAATTGACTTTCATCACTGAAAAGAATTTTGTTAGGAAAAGTCAAATCATTTACAATTTCATCGAGATATCATCTATAAAACGTAACTCGCCTTTCCTGATCAGTTTCCTTCATTTCTTGGCATATCATTGGTTTGTAGGGGTGAAATTTATTTTTCTTTAAAATGCTGTCACTTCTGGCCTAACAGCAATTGGGAGATAAAATATTCTAAACACCTGGCTTAAAAGGGCAAAAGCATTTTCCGAAACTCTTTTTGCTCGTGACAGTCTGTAATTAAATTGGCTTTCATAACATCCAAAACAGCAACATTTCTGGCGAATGGTTTCATAAGATGCTTTGATAAATGAAATTCGGAAAATTCCATTTATGGGAAAACTCTGCAGCTCTATTTAAAAGATCGTCTGTCGTTGACACCGGCATGAAAATACGGGGAAGTCGTTCTTTTAATAAATGTAGTACCAATGCGGCGTATGTATCCAGGTGATATGCCAAATCCGAAAGATAGAGAGGCAAATGACTCCCCTGTCGCCATGATGCTGAAAAAAAGTATCGATAATTAATGTAAAAAAGAAAAAAAGTAATGTAAAAAAAAACAAAATATCATTACAGATTAGATATCTGTAATTTTTTTAGTCGAACCGATATTGTTCTTTATTTCAAAGACACTGTTTTGAATTCACCAATTTAAGACAATAAAACAAAACTCTGATTGTATCTAGATGCAATAATTGTTGGTTTTGTTTACTTCAGTCGACAATTGCAAAAAATGTTGGAAAAGCATTCGCGACACATGTAACAGACGGAAACGAACTGGTAAGCTGCCAACAAGTTCCGCCACAAGCACAAACGCTTCGAAATGGTACCTCCAGAGTCTAGGATATTCTTTCTTAATACCGTGGAACGTGAGCGAAAGTAAGTATTCAAAGGTTGCGGTTTGTTTACGATTTAATTTAATTACTTAGCAATGCTTACCCATTATCATTTGTTTCAGAATCACTTCAAACATATGATTCAAATGTGCTAGACAGTAGTTCCGACGAAGTCGATTCATTTAAGTTCATTTAAGATATTAATACATGCAAAATTTGCAAAATCAGTTGGATTAACCTTAGTTTAATCTAAACCAATGTTGGGTTGCCTTTAATGATAAATGACTCTGAAATGTCTGAAACAGATTGCTCCTGCTTCAAGTCCTCCTGGTGGCCTTGCCGAGTTTCCAAGAATGTTTCGTTTTCTTTTTTGTTATCGTTTTCCTCTTCAATTGCAGCTGACGATCCGATAGAAGTTACTTTATCGGAAAATGTGCTGATTTTTAGCATTTTTTCGGGGATTCTATTGATAATTACGGGATATGTATTAGTAATAATTGTTGTCACAATAACACACGATTCACATATGTTGAACCATTCAGAAAGATTGAGAAATAAACGAAAATGCAGGGTATTTATATGATTTGGCCAGATAATACAAAATAAAGCCCACAGAAAATTCTAAGCAATACCAAGATAAGAATGAAGAATTCTAAGAAAAAACTATTTAAAACAGGAAAGAGAAAGCTTGAAGTCGGAATTTTTATTATTATAGACGCCAGGATATTATTATAAACTTCCCTTAGCAAATATAAATGAACAATTTATTTAATAAATTAATTAAATAAAATCACCAAATTTTACAAAAAGTTTGAGAAACCAAATTGCATGGTTCATACAAAGAGAATAATTCCAGCGTCTTCGTTATTATTATTAGCTCCATACGCTTTAAAGAAAAATAAAAAGATGTCAAGTTATTAAAAACCAAAAAGTATCGTCCTCTTTGGGTTAATATATTGCATTGAGAACAAATTATTAGCATATCTGTTAGCTGCGGATAATAAAAAATATCAGAACTTTTTACGTCTATCACGTGAAGAGTTTATGAAGCTATATGAACAAGTAAGTATGGAGGACAATTTTGTTTCAATATAAATTATATTTATTTAATAATTTTAATTATCAAAAAATAAAACAATCTTATGATAGTTTTAACTTAAATTAAAATAATTTTTGCACTAACAAGTTTTTTATGGGTCACTATGCTTTGTTTCATTTCTTGACTGAGAAGCTGAACGTCCAAGACTATGCATTCTTTTTGCAGAAATCATCTACTGAATATCCAGGAAATATGTCGGATCCATAGGAAATTTCCTATGGATCCCACTAATATCGATCGACACCAATGAAACTTCAATCCAACCCTAATCATCAACATTGATGACCATGAAAACGGAAAGTCTCGGAAAGGATATTATTCCTGAGGAAATTTCCTATGGATTCCACTAATTTCGATCAACACCAGAGAACATTCAACCTAACCCTAATCATCAAAATTGATGACCATGAGAACGGAAAGTTGATCTTATTTTTGAGGAAATTTGCTATGAATTCCACTAATTTCGATCGGCCCCAATGAAACTTCAATCCAACCCATGGATAATCAACATTTATGACCATGAAAACGGAAAGTTAATCTCTTTCCTGAGCAAATTTCCTATGTATTTCGTTCTCAGCTGTAATTGTTCTACGCAAAACAAACTAGTTCGTTTCAAACATGCAAACTAGTTACTTCGTTCACTGCTGAGAACCGTTCTTTCGGGAACTACTTACCTCTAGTGGCGACACATCGTGAACATTAGCGGCATTAAATAGAACGACACCGTACCTCCACTTCCACACGGCAGATGACTATACTTCATCCGGTAGCGACACCTCGCCGGTCTCAAACATGAAATCTGACAGCAATCTGACAGTTCTCCCGTTGCCGGTTGTCATCGCTCAAACGTCGTAAACAATTGTAGAAGAACCATCGACCGACGGTGGCATCGAAGATGCGCCATAGCGGACACGACGGAAACGACGGTTGAAACACCATGGCATATTTCTACTACCGATGCGGCGACAGGATCACCTTGACCAACGACAACTGCACCGCGTTCAGGAATGACTGCGAGTTCGACCATGGCATGGTGATCACGGCCGAGCCGCTGGCGAACGATGTTCCGTTCGAGATAAGGATCGACAAGAAGGTGCACTCGTGGTCTGGCAGTTTGGAGATCGGCATCACCGATATCCGTCCGGAAGACTTTGTCTTCCCTCCCTGCGCTTCCAAGCTGCAGTGCGGCGCATGGATGCTCGCCGGCAGCTCAGTCTTGAAGGATGGCGTGCTGCTCGTGGAACGGTACTCCACCGATTTGGATAAATTGGAACAGGTATGGGGTTACTGCTTAACATGATACCTGTCATATACAGAGATTTTCAAACTTGACGTCGTAAGGGTGAAAATCTCGGTCTGTGGCTAAATAATTTAGATAGTAAAGGTAAGCATATACTTTGTCGCTGGCAAATGTGTAGTTTACATTATTTTAAATAAAAAGGCATGCCACGAGGAGTCGGAGAGTACGTATTTTCCCCGAATGTAACTAAATCTATAAAGTTATGTTTAAATTTCATGAAATTTTAAATTTATTTAACAGTGGGGAATGTTTAGAATAATTGTAGATGTGTACATGAGGTCTACCACCATGTGTCTGAAAAATAAACAAAACAGGAGCCTAAAAAAACTGAGGTGCTTTAAGCAGAACTATAGGCTGATTTGATAATAATTTCTTCGATTAGAGGAGTAATTGAACAGTGCTGTAAATGGACATGAGTAAACCAGTCAATGAAGTCTCCTTTTTCATACAACCATACTCCTTTTGTAGTGGACAGTGGTGAAGTAACGCCCGATGTAATTGGCAATTTGAACTGTTTGGAACTTAAGTTCGTAAAAAGAGTTTTGTGTTTCCCCTAATAGTGTAGTGATCTAATGGGCAATATTTCGTAAATAATTATGATAATATATTTTTCGAAAGAGAGTCAGTTTTCGAAATGACTCTCTAGATTCTCTTTTTATGTGTTGGAATGCTATAAAATAGTTTTTTGCAAACTGCTTCAACATACCAATGAGTTGTAAAGCTTCATCATAAGAGTTTATCTTATCAGAATCTTGAATGATCACCTTTATTTTGTCTTCTGATCCACTTTTATCAGCTGCATCACTGTTCCCTTCAGTTCCAACTACTAACATCGTCGTCTTCCGTGAATGTGAATCGGTGAATGTTTTGACTTCTAGCTCTTGCAAACCATTCGAAGCACATTTTATCTATTCGCACCTTCACGTTTCAAAAAACTCTTCTTCAATTGAATACCAAATCTCAGATAATAAAGGGTGTTACAATAAGACGGATCGATGTTAAACGTTAATTAAAAATCAGTGGTGCACAAAATTGAAGATTTCTTTAATAAAACATGTTATTCGATCCATTACAATTAAGTGTGAAAGATAATGTCCGACAAATGTTCGCCACGGCTCCGGCGGCATACGTCGATCCGCTTATCAAAATTTTTTACAACATCTCGGCATAATTGCTCCGCAATCTCATCAATGTGCCGTGAAATCTCGTCTTTGAGTTGCTGGATGGTGGTTGGCTTGTTGACATAGACTTTACTCTTCAGATGGCCCCAAAGAAAGAAGTCTAACGGTGTCAAATCGCAAGATCTCGGTGGCCAATTGACTTCACTGTTTCGGGAGATTATGCGCCTGGGAAACTTTTCATGCAGTAGAGCCATTGTGGCGTGGGCTGTGTGGCATGTGGCGCCATCTTGTTGAAACCACATGTCATCGATGTCATAATCATCCAATATTGGCCACAAAAAGTTGTTTAACATTGCGCGGTAGCGCTCGCCATTCACTGTGACCGAATTCCCAGCATCGTTTACAAAAAAAAACCTTCCAATGATTCCTCCAGCAAAAAATGCACACCACACAGTGACTTTGTGGGTGCATTGGTGTTGAAATGGGCTTCGTCGCTGAAGAAGATTCGTTATTCACTTGTCTTTGTTCGTGTATGCAATCGGCAAATGTACGGCGCTTTAAATGGTCCGCCGACTTAAGTTCTTGCGTTAATTGAATTTTGTACGCGTGCAACTACAGATTTTTCATCAATATCCGATGTAAAGTGGCCGTGGACGAATGCAATTCCTGTACTCGATGTCGAATAGAGGTGTTTGGGCTCTCGGCCTCATTCTCCCTCACGGCAGCAACGTTTTCGGGTGAGCGTCCTACACCAGCACGTACTGGCTTCTTAACATCTGCCACAGACCCAGTTGCTTGGAATTTCTTCAGAATTTTACCAATAGCACTCGGTGGGTCGAGTATGCGGGTCGAAGAAATCACGAAGAGCGCGAAATGCACTTTTGTTTGAACGTCCATTATCGTAATAAACTTCGATAACTTTAATGCGTTGTTCAATGCTCAACTTTACCATGATTCAATTTGTAAACGATTGAAGATGTCAAAACAAAAAAATAACCTCAAAAAACAATTGCCGTTTAGCCCCGTTCACATTTAACATCTGTTCAAACTATTGTAACACCCTTTATAATAATAAATAAATATAATATAATAAAATTAGAATAACCATTTTTACAAAAAAAAACTACATTCTTCCCATCAAAAAAAAAACTTATTGTAGACAGCATCACGTCTCGACCTGCCGGAATCGAGATATATTTGTAATAATATATAAATAAGAAAACATCCTGTATATAAAATAAAACGGACAAAGAAGAAATAATTAAACTTTACAAATTGACGGTTCTCTTGTATAGCCCTTTATTTGGCAAAGGTAAGCAAACCTCCATCGCCTTCGTGGAATTTTGGTGCAGTAGCAGTTGACAAAAAACACAATTTTTAAGCGTTGATTGTTCACCCAACAAACCTGGCTTATGTCCGCACCTGCAGAGGGCAGGTCGTCTTAAAATCCCGTCGAACGCTTGTTAAGTAGTAGTCGCATCCACACGAACAGAAGTTGTCATTCCGTTCGTATGTTGCGTGCCAACGGTGAGGATTTCGTCCTGTTTCTACTATAGGAGTATGGTGAGTCAACACGTATCCCGGTGGAGTTGCCTCAAGTAAGATCCTTCGGGCACGTTCCATTTCATTTTCACAACACCTACATTTTCTGTACATGGAGGAACTCTATTGTCTGGGTTTCACCCATGATAATCATAGACAGAATGACTAACTTAAACACCATGTCGGCACCACGTGTGTCCAATTCTTAAGCAGAGCGCAGACCGGAGCGTTTAGGCTGGGATCAGCGGTGGCGGTACATGTGTCCAATATGTGCATATTGGACTAAAAGAAAAAGTGGTTTACGAAATTTTTCATGTCGTATCATGTAATAATAATTGATAATAATAGATTACAGTAGTTATGAACGAAATATTCAGTTTGTCGGTGTGTGTTACGTGCTTGTGTGCCGTAGCGCGTTACAAGTCTGTTGAGGGTTCCTCTCGAGTACTTATTGAAGTCGGCATAAGCACTACGCAGGTACGGCCGCACTAGGGTTTGATAATTTTTTGTTTCAATGGACGGGTCATCAAAAAGTTGTAGTAGTATGTACGCCAGTTCGTAAATATCCCTGTGATATTTTCCTATGTCCTCAATCTTACTGCAAAAGAAAAGATATGGCATTAGGCATTACATTTACGATTTCCCAATCTAAACATTATGATATGATAAAGCATGTCGCTGACGAATAGCAACTTTCAATTCCTGTATCGTGCGGGGTTTAGTAGCGTATACTCTAGACTTAAGGTAACCCCACAAAAAGAAGTCGCATGCAGATAAGTAAGTGGAGAGCGTGAACGCATCTCGTCGATGCTCTCGCCATGTGAGCTGTGGCACCGTCTTGTTGGAACCACGGTTCTCCCAGTTTACTTGTCGACTTTGAAGTTCTGGTAACAGAAAATTTTGTAACAAGTCAACATAACGTACCGAAGTCGCTGTTACTGCTCTTCAAAAAAGTAAGGACCGACGATCCCTAATTTGGAAATTCCACACCACACTGTCACTTTTTCACTATGGAGAGTCTTTGATGCAGCTCTCGTGGATTCTCAGCCGCCCAATACCTACAGGTCTGCTTGTTTACAAGTCCA
>JAWQRJ010002418.1:0-13562 GCA_033557515.1 Diorygopyx duplodentatus | reverse complement strand
ACTGAATATTTTTGAAGCTATTCTATCGATTTCTAAAGCTTGGGATCGTGTTTCACAAAGCACTATATCAAATTGTTTTGCACATGCATGGGTTTTATACAAAAGGAAATGATTTTTCTGAAGAAGATTCCCCTAATCGAAGGGTTGCGACATCAAGAGAACAATTCCGTGTCGGAAGACTTACCTCTCGCCGAATAGGTTAGCATGCTACCTGTAAATAATTTAGCTACAATTGAGAATTGGAAAAACTTTACGATTGTAGACGAGAATATTGAGGGTATATGAGGGTAATATGACGGAAGAAGAAATTTTAAAACACCTGATTTCACAAGATGTGGAAGTTGAAATAAATAACGAGGTTGGGGAGCTTGACGAATTTGGCGGCTCAAATTCTTCGGAACTAACTACAAGCAAACACAGAATCCGCCATTTACCATCTAGAGAAGTTAGATTAGAACTTAAGACAAACGAAATTAACAGATTTTTTTGGATAAAATATAATACTATATGTAATACAGGGTGCGGCAGAAATAACTCCCACATTTCAAAAAATCACTGAGGAGTCCCCAAAGGTAGGGAGCGGGGGCGGTCCGTTCCATTGGGTAGGGTACATAATAAAGTTTTCAATCGTTACCATGCCATGGTCGGGTTATCATCGAGGCTTTGTAGTGGAGACTTTTTTCAAGAATGACGAATCTGGCGAAATTAGGTACTAATGAAAGTGTTCCAGACTGGAAAACGATTTTGCTGTGGGTTCAAAGAGTACGGGAAACAGGATCTGCACTGAAGAGAAAACCATCGGGATGTGCCAAAAATGTGAAAACACCTGAAAACATCCCTGCAGTGAGGGCTTCGATTGAGCTGTCTCCAGCGCATTTAGCACGGAAACATGCGTCAGCTCTTCGGATTTCGGAAAAAACTGTGAATTTCAATCGATACTGCGACATCTTGGAGAATTTTTTGCGCCCGAAAATTACAGAGTATGGCGAAGAACACAACCTTGAGGACTTCTGGTTTCAGCAGGATGGAGCTACGGCCCATACAGCACGTCGTTTGCGCGAAAGGAGATGTTCCTGGGTCGAATAGTCTCCTTACACAAGGCTCCGTGTGACTTTTTTCTGTGGGGATACCTCAAGGCCGAGGTTTTTAAACATCGTCCTCGGTTCTTGGACCAACTAAAGGAGGCCACTCAAGAAGAAATTGAAGGAATTTCGCCCAATATGCTAGTGAAAATGATGGAAAACTTCCAAGAACGACTCCAAATGTGTATCAGCCGTCAAGGCCACCATTTGGACGATATGATTTTTAAAACATAACATAAAAACTCTTTTATATCTACATTAGGGAAATTAAAAGTTTTTGGTGATACCTCGTACCACTTTTTTTCAATCCCCCTTTGAAATGTAGGAGTCATTTCTGCCGCACCCTGTATAATACTATAATCTGTATGTAATATGTACTACAAATTATTTTTGTAAAATGTAATAGTCCATATATAATACTCTTTTTCTATCAATAAATGTTGATTTTCTTTATTTATAGCACGTTTTTTATAGCGATCTACTGTTATAACGATCAAATTCTTCCGGTCCCTTCACCATCGTTATAAACGATATCTACTGTACCTTGAACCGTCGTTTTTATTACTATCCCTTATTGATGTTACTTACACATTTTGTTTAGTCTACGTTTGTTTTCCAAAGTGTTCAGATCTATTCGAAACGTATTTACTTTACTTAGTTGTAAGATACATATACAATATGACTTTGTATTATAAAGGATTGAAAATATTAAGTGTGGATGAAGTTTATACATTACTCAATCAGGAATGTGATGCATATCAGCAAAAATTCACGGAATTAACCGGTTTATCAGAAGAAGAAAGTGATGTATGTTTTCTAAGCTATCTTCATATATTAATATTATTGCGAATGCAGTCCAGGTATCTGATTGCGCCAACGATCCTGATTATGAACCAGAAGCAGCTGCTGTAGGTGCCGTTGTAGGTGATGACGAATCGGATGTGGAAAGAGAAGAAGTGGTTGAAAGAGTGATTGAAGGTGACAGTGATACCAAAGAGGAAATTGAAGAAGAAACGAATGTACAACAGCAACAAACTACAGAATCAGATACTGTATTCAAAGGTCGTGATGGAACAATATGTAATATGTAATAAGAACCAATTTCCGCCAAGACGAACTCTTGCACATAATGTATTGAATTGTGCAAGAAAAGGTGCCACAAATGTAACAGAGAATCTAAGTATTAGTGCTACATTCAAGCTTCTACTAACCGCTGAAATTGTGGATATTATCGTTTAGGAAACAAATCGCTGAGCAAATCAGAATTGTCAACTGTGGAACGTCCAAAATCCAGATTTACCTAAGCGTAAGTATCTACCGGTTACAGATAGCGAAATTTACGCATATATAGGTTTACTTTTGTGCGCTGGTGTAATTCGTTCTGGATACGAGCATGCTGGAGATTTGTGGTCACAGAATGGACATCTTATATTTCGTGTGACCATGGGAGTAAACTGTTTTCAACAAATTACAAAATATATACGATTTGACAACGGAAATACTCATGAAGAGTGTATACTGGCTGATAAAGCTGCTGCAATATCAGATATCTGGTTGATGCTAAATAGAAATTTGGCGAAATCTTGTGAATCTGTTACTATTGATGAGCAGTTATATCCAAACAGAGGCAGAACTTGTTTTACACAATATATACCATCCAAACCAGCTAAATACGGTATAAAAGTCTGGTGGGTGTGCGATTCCCCCACGTCATACCCTTTACAAGGACAACTTTGCACAGGATTGGATCCTTCTGGTGAAGTGGATAAAAATCAAGGCGAACGTGTTGTGAGAGAATTATGTAGCAATTTATTTAAAAATTCTGGCCGTAACATAGTGTGTGATACTTTCTTCACAAGTTATAATTTAGCTCAACTATTGATGGATGACTACAAATTGTCTTTATTAGGAACTGCGAACAAGAATAGATGCTTTATTCCACCAGAATTGCTCATCCAAAAACGTGTGCCATGGGAAGTAAATTCAGCTTTATTTGATTTTTCGAATAATGTTTACATAATTTACCATGAAAGCAACAAACATTTGAAAAAGGCAACAAGCTGTAAATCCCCAAACCAACAGACAATTCAGTGTCAAAAAAGCGGTAGAAGTGATGCCGGGCACTAAACTTGTAGCATGTGCTGCAGAAGAAGAAAGCAGGAGATCTACTGGACCAGATTGAGATGCTTCTAGTAGAAAAATACATATAGGAAACTGCTACCAATGTCAAAAACGCAGTATGTCTACTACATTCAGAGGATCTTGTGCAAAATGTAAATAAAAATTATTTCATTTTACGTTTTTGTTATTACTTCCAATACATATACTCAAAATATTAAAGTGTTTTAGTCATAAACATTTTTTTCCTCAAAATTGTAAATGAGAACTAGAAGTATATCGTTATATTTCATTTCATCTTTTGTTCTTATTTTTAGTAAAGGTATATAAGTCAAGCAATAATGTATTACTCATTAAAATCTCCATAATTTATTCATAAGATTTATATTGAATCTGTATGAAATAATATGTACATGCATACCGCAGTATGTCGGTTATGTCTCAGAAGGGTTACTTGTCAAAAACGGGCCAAAAATGGTAAACAATAAGTTATTTTTGCATTTCTTTTTTTTTAAACTAGTTCAAACTGAATAATCCAGAGACTATATGAAATTTGGAGGCGCTAACAATTGCGCAGCACATTATAATTTTGTATTGAACAACCGCATACCTACCCGGGTATGCGGTTCTACACACAATGGTTAAGCTGATCTGCTTGGCTGAAGATTGACCCTTGCAAACAACCTATTTTGTTAAGCTAAACCGCAAGGCCTCCTAGATTATTATCAGTTCTATTATTCGGCAGAAATTTTGGCACAATACATACCTCTCCATTTGAAAGTAACAGATTTGCCTTCGGGTATATCTGCTAATTTAATCTCGATTTTAGCCAGAGCCAGGACATCGGCTGATGCTGACATTGAGCTAACAAATTGCGTTACAACCGCTTTAGAGGCATACGCGGCCGCAACCGATGTTCCTGCGACAATCAAGTAGGTGAAGTTTTTGCGAGCCTCCTCTGTTTCTGCGGACTTAGCGTTGGGATTTTTGGTACTCTCGCGTCGGTAGTCTGAGAAATCTGGACATGCCACATCCGTATGGGCATACCTTATTTGAGTCGCTACCCCTGGACCAGACGTGATCGAAACGTTTCCAGTGGGCAAACTTTGCGCCAGGGACTGACTGGACAGCAAAATTATTGGAGTCTTAGTAACTTGCCTTTTTGGTAAAATCGCTGTCGCGGGAGCAGGTGTTATGTTCGATGCTACCACTTGGCTTGTGGCCTTGATAAACTTGCTTATATTCCCCGGTTTAATCATTTTTCGGGATAAGAGTTACTTATTTCTGTAGCCCCCAATATTATGCAACTAGCGGTTGCGCACTAAGTAAAACGCAGTTGGCAACACTTCTAAAATTTGGCAATTAAAGAAATTTTAGGAATTTTAATTCGTTTTGTTACCATATTTTTTTATCGTGAAGCCACATATTAATTATTAATTTGTTTCTATGTTCAGTTGTTTGTTTTTGTTATAAAATATTTCATTGCCTTGGGAACTGTCATTTTGTCAGTTCACGAACGTATCCGATCTAACCAACGACCTCATAATATCTAGAGCATGTAGCTCTGTTTCAAATTCTTCCTTGCGAATCTTTTTTTCCTGAATGCAGAGTTTAAAAGATGTACTTTAAAAACAAAATTGATATACTCAACTCTTTGCCGTTTTCTGATTGTATCCACCCGATCCATTCTAACCTTTCCAAAACAACGTGGCCGGCTGTCAAATTTCGTACTTTTGTCAAACAAGAAAATATGGGGCAAGACGAGGAAACCGTTATTAAATCCTTTATAGGTTTAGGATTAAGTGAACAAAAAGCAAAAGAAACGTATAAAAATGGCGCTGTTACAAAAACATTATGCACTATTTTACAAGAGGTAAAGACATTTTTTTAAAGTTGTGCAACCCCTTCTAATAACACATTCCTTTTCAGGTACGAAACATTGTTTTGCCGGAAGGTGCTGGAATGCTACTCTATCATCTAGCGACCAAAATTAAGCCACAAATAAGTAACCAGTTACCTCTTTTAACTCAATATGTACTTACGAATAAGTTAAATACAACTGTACGAGTTGACAAAGCAATTGAGTACCTCTTGTCGCATATAAATAATATTCATGTGCCCGACTTTGAGAAATTCTGTGGAGTCGGGGTTGTTGTTAGTCCGGAAGATATTGAAAAGTCTGTAGAAAAATACATAGCTGAAGTTAAGGAAGAGCTAGTAGATAAAAGATATAGGTACAATGTTGGTTTAATAATGCAAAAAGTAAGAAATGAATTGGCTTGGGCTGATGGAAAGGCAGTTAAGAGCGAAATTGACCTTCAGGTATATATTTTGTAATTTTTTTATTATAGAGTATAGTAAGCGTACCAGTGTTTGGCACTAGTAGAACAAAAAAGACAATTTTCTTCAGTAACTAATAGTACTGGAAGCTGGTGAAAGTCTAATTTCCCGTTTTTATTAGCCATAATACTTTTTTTAGAATCTCCATTATAAATAGCTCTAGCATTTAAGCAAAAATAATTCAGAACATTTACTCACAAAGAGTCAAGTACACCAGTGATTGACACCTGAAAATGAAAATGTATCTGTCTTTGACATTTTTTAACAGTCTGCTAAAATATAGTAGCATACTTACTCAAGGAATGAAGTAACACTTGCAAACTCAGCTTACCAATAAAATAGTAAACAAAATAATTTAATATGGTAGACAAAATAAATCAATATCAGTTCCTATAAACGAATAATAAGTTAACTTGCAGCATTTTATTGTTTTTGTGCCAATTAATGCTTGAAATTTGTAATAGTCAGAGCAAACCAGAAGTGAGAATAGCCAGACAAATAACTTAAGGTGAACTGCTTAAAGAAACGGTTGATACATTGGTCAATTCTTAATCACTTTTTATTAAGACATTTTATGGTCATGGATCTGGCCAAAATAGAGCTCCTTTAAATGGTGATGGGATATTTTTTGGAATGTTAGATTCATTTGATTTTGGAGATGACATATGTATTGTGGTTGGAGTTGGTGGGATTTTTTACATGATTGATTTCATAAGCACTGGTTGAAGGAACATAACTAGTGTTATGGTTTTTGGAAGGCTGTAACTGACCATGATTGGTTTCATTTTCCAAAAAAGGACAAATATCTTCCAATGGGCCATTATCAAAACTGTTATAATAACTGACATTTGTGGTTGTAATAAAATATCAACATTGGTTTCTTCTTCTTCATGAACAACTACATCATTTAATACAATTGGGTCTTCATTGTTGGAGTTGTTTTCGTTCCTCACGTCAAGTTGGTGCTTTGTATTTTTCCACAAGTAAAACAGTGACGTGACTTCAGAAGGACCAGTCCATAGATCTTGATCGTAACTTGTAGTAAAAGTTGTTAATGTCCCTTCTGAAATATTTGATTCTATGAAGTGTAAACCCTGTTTCGACTTTGCCCGTCCAATACTGGTTGTCACTGTTGTCTCAGCACGTGTGTTTTCTTTTCCTGTAGCAGTCTTGTTACAATTAACATTTTCAACATTAAATGGACAAAGACCGCACGCTTTAAACTCATTATTATAAGTCGCTTTTATAATCTGATCAAGACATTTAGTCAACGCTGGTGCAAAGTTTTCTGTTTTGAATTTATTGCCAATGTGCTCCATCCTCCATTTCTTAACTTCTTTTCTCCACGCTGCTTTAAGTGGATGAAAAACAGCTACATCCATTGGTTGGAGTAGATGTGTTGAATTATGGTGCAATGGGATTAATTCTATTCCATTTTTAGAGTAAAATTTTGACACGTGTAGTGTTAAATCTGACACATGACCGTCGATAAAAAACAAAATTGGCTGCTAAATGTGTTATTCGTTCAACCAAGACAAAAAGATACAACCTCTGTTCCAAATTATGGTATACATTTAGGGTATGGTTATAGTATACAAATGTATACCATAATTTGGAACAGAGGGAGTATTTGTTACGTACCTATTCATAAAAACTGGACCACACATCCAGCCACTTTCAGACTTACCAATTCCCCATGAAGGGGGGAACACTAAGTGCTATGTGGCTAGGAATTCTTTCAGTCAGGTTTTCTTTCTCATCAGTGTTACCTGTTGCGTAAACATTCTTCACCCTCTTTCTTGTAATAACTCTCTTCGTTTGGCTGCAGAAAATATGCAGCCTCCTCTGTATTAATACTCTATGAGTACACTCTATAATATAATCTTTTGAGATCTTTAGTTATGTCCAACAAAGCTTTTCCTCCAGATAATTTTGAATTTCTTCAAACCAGCGTCTTATTTGTATTCCAGTCACTCTAGATCGAGTCGAGTAGAAGTCAAAGTTTGAACAATTCGTTCGCTTAACTCAGGCTGTTTCTTCTATCCAAATCAAAAATGATTGATACCACTTTCTGCCCGGATGCCCGTCACTAAAGGATTAGACCTTTTCATGTCTTTAATTATGTGTTCAACACTATCAAGCAACAGGTCTTTAGTTATTGGATGCTGCAAACGAGCAACATTAAACCACTATAAACTGGTTCAACAACTGTAACCACTGTTTGAGAATCTGTTCCCCGTCTGCGGTAAGCACTGTCCCAGGTCCAAATCGACATGTAGTTGGAAATTTACCGCTGACTCTGTACATTAGAGTTACTCTTGGTACAGCAGATGGAGTACCTCTTCTAACTGCCTCGATGGCTTTTACCATCTGTTCACACGTATAATTTCTTTTTTACCCCATAGCTTTATATTACCTGTAACAATAGAACCAAAAAATACAGCAGTTTGTCGTGATAGATTAAAATAAAAATTAGTGGAGGCATGTTAACAGTTTCAAGCTGGGTGTTCCAGTTATTGACTGTCATGATGTACCAGTGGTTGACACCCTGTCAAAGACTGAACCCAAGCCAATTGACTGAACACAGGACAATTTTGGTTTAAGTCGCACTATCCACTATTATAGAAATCTCCTATATTTAGCCAT
The DNA here is from genome assembly GCA_033557515.1 of Diorygopyx duplodentatus. NCBI lineage: Eukaryota > Metazoa > Arthropoda > Insecta > Coleoptera > Scarabaeidae > Diorygopyx > Diorygopyx duplodentatus. Next base: position 5,376 of record JAWQRJ010002418.1, on the reverse strand, counting down.
TCATATAATGACTAAATATAGGAGATTTGGAAAACAAGCATTTGCATCAGTTATTGACATGTATAGAACTGTAATAATATAGTAGATGTATAAATATACTATTCTACAATGTTACTTACTTTGCCAAAATTTACCAAAGAATATTGTATAGCAAAGAAATATTTAAAAACGAAACAAATTGTGGAATAAAAATTAACGGGAAAAATACTTTAAAACGAGCTATTCTACAATATTAAGGTATCAGTTGGGGAATAATATAAGTGTAAAAATACAACCCTTTAATATTCCGTATAACCAAAATTGAACAGCCTAATGGTGTATAGCAAATAAACATGTTCTCTAATTGTAGTTACAAACAGATAAATTCTTTTGGAGAATCTGCAAAGCTTTTTAGGCAAGATTATGCCAAAAGCAAGATTGTTTCAACAGTGTAAAACATTATTACACTTTTGTGTATAGATAAGTGGAGTTAAATCATCACGACGGCATATACAGGTGTCTCAACGATAAGCATCACGATATGTAATACAGTATATCTATGGATGATAGACTAAACTACACCTATAAAATTGTGCCTTTTCATTTTTTGAAGTGATTCTTTTTAAACAAATTGGGCGGCTGAAATTTACTTGGTCGTAGGTGGAATGTCAGTATAGCATATATGTTGTTCAAAAAATAAGGAAACGTAAAATTGTGATATGTTTAGCCATACCATTTATTTCAGGAATATTAAAAAAATGACAAAAAGTATATTTTTTATATCAATGGGGGTTCAAATACGTAACTTGAACGTAGTATCTCAAAAATTATTTTCTTACACAAACATTATGGTTGGAGAAATTTAAGCAAAGTACATGAATGGAGAAATGATCATGATTCAGCGTGGCTAGCTCCAATTTTCCCAGAATGTGTTGATCAAATTCGGAATGAAAAAGATGGGGATGAGAAGGGGGATGAACTTGAACAGGAGGAATTATGTGATTGATTGTAAGGTCGATGATGGAGAAATTATGAGAAATTTAATTTTAATTAATTAAATCCTTTGTCTTTCTAAATAAAACGAATTTTATCCAAATTGGACAAACAGGAAGCATTTGAACATGACTACATTTTGCAATATCTGGAGTAAAAATAACAAACTGTCAATATTATGAATCTTTTCGCTCTAGTTAATTAATACCACGAATGCAAGGCTCCAATGTTTTACACTCTTTGTAATACATGTTTTTACTTTCTGAAAATTATCTAATTTGGACAAAAGACATTTTGGAAGTAGTCTGCTCCGCAATTAGACCAACTAGACTATATGAAACTATAAAATCATAAAAGTAGATTTATTTATATTATTATGATTGGCAATAACAGTGACTAAAAACCAAACACTTTGTTTAAAATCAGTTAATGTTTTAATATAAATTTTCCAAGAGGATTTTCCAAGTTTCTGGGAAATGCCTTCAAGAGCTCGTTACTAGTTCAATGCCAATTCTAAAATTGTACTTTTACAATTGGTGTCCAACGAGGGGTGCATTTTTTTTGTCTTCGACTCACAGATCAATCATCCCTAACTAACGATTTTTCAATAGATCGATCGTTAGATTTGCAATATTTCTCTTTGTAATTTGTGGAAAGTATTCTTAGTCTGTATTTTAATTTTTAACATTGAAAATAAACAGTATTCTTAATTTTAAGGTGATTGTGGCATATGGCATAAATATACTGTTAAGTAAAAATCACATTTTACAGTTGTAGTATCAATTTATGGTACTCATTTAGTTGATTTTCGATTTTCTTGTAATTTAGTGCGAAAAATCAACACATTCGTAATATCGCAGAAAAATATGAATTTTTGTTTCTCAAATTTAACAATAGGTTCACTATTGCTCAACTTCAAGTTGCTTTTACGCGACCGAGTCATCCTTAGAGTGTTTTCTTAAATATTAGAAAGGTGGAAGATATGAATACTTTTTTTATTGATATGTTCACTTATGTACGCTTCTGGTTAGTTCAATTTGTTTAATAATCATTTGTAGACATTTTAAAATACGAACAGCCGATCAATCAAATAACACAAGTTTCTTCACCACAGAACAAAACACAAAGATGAAGATTGTTTCAACACATAGGTAGAGAAAAAACTAACAACAAATTGAACACGGGCAAAGGAAAATTTTTAATAATATGACAGGAATCTCAGTAAGTAGAACATCAATTATGATATCCGAAAATTTTGAGGCATGACCCTGTTTCCTAAAAAAAATTAAAATAAAACATATAATATATGCAAATAGAAGCATATAATATTTTGCAAAATAAACCTAATAAATGTAATACTTTTGTAGCACCCCTGAGGATGACTAAATACAGTCGAAACATGCAGGGTAGATCTTAATAAAACAAATTAAACTAACCAGAAGCGCACATAATTGAACAATATGTCATTTAATAAACCTGGTTAACATAACAATTGATCCTTACACCTAATTACTTTTTTTTAATCCAGTCCAGTTTACATTAAAAAATAGGTATATCCAATTATTTTTGATTCCATATTCTTGGTTGCCATTTAAATGATTTAATCGTTCACTCATTCCATTGCAACATGCAGTGGAATGAGTGAGTTGTTTCTCCAGGTCTCCCAAATTATCGCCACTTGACTTTTCTGTGGGACATCTAAAAAATCCCATTTACGCCAATAGACTGGATAATTTAGAGGAATTGATGCAACGCAGCAGAAGTGAACAGGAAATTATTCCTGCACAAATGATCGAACGGTCTATTAATCACGTTTATCATCGAGTGACCCTGTGTCAGCTGGTTAATGGCGAACAGTTTGAGCAGTTCTTGTGGAATTTATGTCTTCGATGTGTGTTGTTCGAAGTTTTATATTAATTTTCGAATAAAATTTGTCATGCAACCTTGCAATTTTGATACGTCATTGTACCCAGAAAAGTGTATTCAATCGGATGACAATACAAAACTATAGGTTGCTATTAAAACAATATTAATGAGAATTTTTAAAATACTTCTTGACACATTTTTACAAATTTTGCACAAGTAAATATTTTAAAATTTGTGAATTTTGTGCATTACTTTATTATAATTGTCAAAATGTTACTTTATCATAAATTGTTACTTTATCGTAACTGTCAAGGTGACAGGAGTTGAACATTGAGGTTAACCTGCCATGTTCACAGCCGTGAACAAAGTCGAAAGAACTTGCAAGTAATGTTTAACTATTTCTGTGTTCCGTTAAAAAATGCTGCGTTCAGTTTGCTGGCATGACTTTTCTTTACGAAGGTGTTAATAAAGAATAGAAAAGGCTGGATATGTAAATAATTTTAAATTAAATATAGACAGTATTGGTGACGGTCGATCTAGAAAGTGTTTAACAATAATACGAGTCATAAATAAATACGTTTTATTATATATTTTTATTTACTTTTACTAAAAAATTTATTGGTATCAAAATAAACATACTTTGAATATTAAGCGTCAGTAATGCGAATGCAAAATAATAAAATTGTAGATGCCATCTCAGGAAAGAAATTGTAGGTAAAATAAAATTTGATTGCATTTTTGGTAATGTTTTTAAATCTAGTAATGTTTTTGTTTTTTATACGGTGCGGGTAAAATCTTATCACAAATTCCATATCCTAAAACTCTAATACTGCGAAAGTTGAACATTTTGAGATAATTTTTTAAATTTAAACTAAATGTCTGTTGGTTAGATGGACGAAGCAAATGATTTTAAAATATTTAACAATTAGTTAATTTACGTAAACTAATAAAAGGACAGTTTAAAAGGTAGAAATCTGCCTTTTTTGTGTGGAAAAACACCAAAATTAATCTGTTAGCAGATGTGTTTTTAAAAATTAGTTTGTACCAAAACATATACACTTAGAAGATGCGAATATAGAATGTTAAAAGTGCAGTTAACATACAAAAATACGTTAATAAAAGTGAGTATTAGAATTTAAAACATTAGTTAACAAAGAGGTAAATAGAAATCAAAATGATAGTCGATTATTTTAGAAGAAAAGAACGATATGTGCTAAAAGCCGTAAAACAGGTAAACCGTGGTAAACAGAGAAAGCTCGGTGTGTCGGTTATCTGTTTTACATGTATACAATTTATTACAAGTATTATTTTTTGCAATAAACAGGTATTTCATTTTTATGTAAGTGTCTAAATACCACTCTTTATAAATAACATAAAAATGCAATTTTAAAGAAATTGTTAGGTAGTTTTAGGTTCATGAGTTCACTATGTGGTGAGTGAAAAAAATTCCATATTTAAAGGGAGCTTGAAGTGTGGCTAAATTAATTATAAATGGACAAATAAAGTAATCTACTTTAAAATGTTTAACAAACGCCGGGGTAAGTTTATAAAAAGGCAGTTGGAAAGGTAGGAAGATGTAGAAAGCAAAAAACACATCTGATGATGAGTGCTTTTAAATATGAACCTGGATTAAAAAGAGCATGTTTTGAATATGAAGGATCATTGATATGAGTACAATATCAATGACACCCTTCCGTTAAACATTGTTTTGTTCAATTTCTTGGCATGTTTTCTCTCCAGAAAGAGGTTCATAAAAATTGTTAATAGTAGAAATTGAAACAAAGAATAGCTTAGCAAAATAATTAATAGTACTTAGGGAACCCAGAAAAGTTCGGTGAACCAGGAATTTAATCTTTATTAATTTTTAGAAATAAAATAAAATGTAATCATTTACTTACAGTATAATTATATATCCTCCCATTAGGGTATACTTATAATACTACCAGTTACTCTTATAATGCTTTGTTTTTGTTTTTTACCCTCCAGCGAGCTCGGTCTACCAGGTAGTATTACGTTTATATAAATATGGAAAAATAAATAAAGTTAAAAATAGAGTTAAAACAAATAGAGTTAACAGCACATTTAATTCAATAAATTTTTATTATAATAAAATTTAATTACTGTCACTATCGTATTCTGCATTGCGGTCATCAGGACAATAGAAATAATAAATGGCTCAATGACAGTGTTCATTAAGCCATCCAACTACCATATTTTCTTCTCTTCTTTTATAACTTGCTCTTCGCACTTCTTCCATTTGGCACTTGTTACGTTCTGTATTGCTTCTTATAAAAGTATCTTGCAATGGGCTAATTTAAACGTTGTGTTTGTTAAATTAGCCGATAGCAAGATAAAACATGTATTTATCTACCTAAATCTAGCGTAACTACTAGATTTTGAGTTATCGTAAAAGATTACAATTAATCGTCTTGGCTTTCCGGTGGTCGCCGCGTCGGTGAAGAAACTCTCCGTTGACGTTATCAGTTAGTTCTGAAGATGCCGTCTGCAACGAACGGCGACACGTCAACGGAGAGATTC
>JAWQRJ010002417.1:0-13565 GCA_033557515.1 Diorygopyx duplodentatus | reverse complement strand
AAATTACACGGAAACTGCTTGGAAGCTACTAATCCAAACATGTGTATGGGTTCTCTGGGTGAGAAGCTTCTTTGTGGTCTCCTAAAGATTCCATATAAGAATATAGAATCGTATTAAGAAATATGAAAGTTCTCTCTTCAAAATGAGAATTTCCCTACCTTCCAAACGAATGAAAAAGTGAGAAATTAGGAAAACTATTACGATATTATTATCTTGAGGGAACCAGAAAGAAGATGCGTACGGAAAGAATTCAATAAAACCCAAATTTTCTACGAGGGCTTTAAATACGCTTAAAATTACACGGAAACTTCTTGGAAGCTACTAATCCAAACATGTTTATGGGTTCTCTGGGTGAGAAGCTTCTTTGTGGTCTCGTAAGGATCCTATATAAGAATATAGAATCGTATTAAGAAATACGAAAGTTCTCTCTTCAAAATGAGAATTTCCCTACCTTCCAAACGAATGAAAAAGTGAGAAACTAGGAAAACTATAACGATATTATTATCTTGAGGGAACCAGAAAGAAGATGCGTACGGAAAGAATTCAATAGAACTCAAATTTTCTATCAGGGCTTTAAATACGCTTAAAATTACACGGAAACTTCTTGGAAGCTACTAATCCAAACATGTTTATGGGTTCTGTGGGTGAGAAGCTTCTTTGTGGTCTCCTAAAGATTCTATATTCTTAATACTAAAGTTCTCTCTTGAAAATCAAGATTTCCCTACCTTTCAAACGAATGAAAAAAAATGAGAGCAGGTGTTTAATATATCGGTTTTGTCTATCCCCTACAAAAAAAGAAGTGGATTGTGATCAAAATGTTCCTATGTATATAAAATGTTCTTATCTCGATCAGAAAAAAAATAGGTATTTACAATATATTTTATTCAATGTTAGCGAATAAAAATAAAAAGAAATTTTCTCTCCACAAACTAGATATTTACCGTTTTAAAACCCAACAAAAAATACATTGAAACTTTTCCGAATTGAGAACCTTCCCACTAGCACTAGCAATAAACTTTCTTCGGACTGACAAGCTTTTGAATGGACAAACTATTTTATTACCCTTTCAACGTCGCAAAAGAAAAGAACGAATGCCAACCTGGAAGCAATAAAATCTCGGAACAATAAAGTAGAGAGTGCTCTTGCAATTATTCTCAGAAGCAGTTGTTAAAAGGGTTGTTCAGCTTTCTAAAAATTTCTTTTCCAGTCGAAGAAGTGTAGGTGTCACTCACTAGTTCAAGTTTAGTCACCAAACGAGATGTATGTGAGTTCTACCTTCTGGCTTTTTTTTCAAAAATCCCCACAGTGTAAAGTGTTAGTTTTTTTTTAAAGTGAAGAGTAAACTTCGAGAGGATACAAAAATAAAGCAACAGTAAAACAAGGTAGGCTTGTCAACAACGAGAGCTCTGTAAAAGAATCTTTAGTATAAGTGACACCTCGCGGCCATCGTAAAAAGTTTTAGTGCGCCCGTTATAGCGCCACCTATCAGCAATCGCTTAAACTGGCTCGTAAAGCGGTGCGGCTTCACTCCGCCAGATGTCAGCGGTGGGCCGCTCGATAAATCCGTTGAAAACCGTTCCTGCGAAACGGCGCAGGCGCACGCCGGGCGGCCAAGCCAATTTTAACGATCTGGAGGTCTTTTTCGTCCGTCGTAATTCACCGCGATCTCATCCTGGCGCTTGAAAAGTCATAAAAGCCGCATAACGACCGCTTTTACGGCCATCGACTTTAGCTACTGTTTTGATTTTGAACGTATCGATTTAGATGGCGGAAAAAAAAGGAAAGCGCGGTCGGTAAATCAGATTGTACAGGAAGTTTGACGTTTCTTCCATAGATGGTGTTGCGAAATAAAATTTAATGTTAAAACATAAATAAGAATGGTTATTTGATAATTTTTTACATTTAGTTTTAACTGCTGCAAATCCTCTATGGGTATAGCGCGTTAGTTGGCGACATAACCTTAAAAGTTTTACAAAAAGATCATCATGCTCGTCCACAAACGTCCAAGATTGATTTTAGGGTCCTTTGCGTGCGTCTATCAAGGACGTGACGCTTCCGCTTCAGCAGGGATCGTTTAACGCATTAGAAAGAGACGGGGGAGCGCGCGTAAGTTGTTTGATCTTCGTCAGCCAATAGCGTAACGGTAATGGCCACGTTCTCCCTACCATTGCCAGATACCGGCTAAACGCCACGTCATAAATTGTCCTAACTTCCCGCCCATTCCGTACGGAAAGGCGGCGTAACGCTGACGTCATCAGGATGGTGCTCCACCTCTCCCGGTCGTTTTACCGACGGCGCGGCGCTATTCTAACCTAATGTTTTTCTTTTTGTTAAATAACACTCTCTTAAATAACCTGACAGTTTCTTTTAATAGTGTATTTGTGGACAAATGTTATAAACAAAAACGTAGGGGATTATCAATTTATTTTTGCGAAAATTGCACAAACAGATGGATAATGATTAAAATTATTTGAAGAGATAAATTGAATGTACATAGCTGGAATTTTATTGCGGTTTTTAGCACTGTCTGTCACAAATGAGTTCAAATTGTAATATGGAAGGTCAGTCTGGGAATTTAATCAATTACGTTCCAGGGAAAACTGGGATCCCTTTAGTGAAATTAAAAACGATATTTCACCTTGCAACGAGTTGCTAACAATAAAGCTGCATTGAAAAAAGCGTAGCGACTTAAAAGCTCTGTAGGTATTATTTTTTTAATTTTAATTTTAAAATAAAAGAAAAGCTAGGGGGATTTCAAATAAATTTAAAAAAAATATTTATGTTAATAGTTTCCATAAACCGAACTGTGACGATTAATTTTGTATTAATTTAACGTTTTTAAAGTTGTTAAATCCCTAATTTAATCTCTAGAAAATATGACTGAAAGATTATGGCATTGTTTTAGAAGAAGAAAATCGGAAACGTCCCATTTCTAAAAAGATTTCTCAGATTTCTTAGATGCGAATTCTGTTTATTCATTCACATTTTTATCCAATTATTTTAAATTTCTCGAGAAAAATTATATTTGCTTGATATGCAGGGCAGTAATATGAGTCATGAGGTTTTAAAATTCAATTTAGAAAAAAAAATTGATTACCCCATAATTTAAAATTATTGTCGTTGATACAGGTAGATACCTGTATAAATCTCATTTACAATATAATTAATTTTAATAGCAAGCAACGATTGTTTATGATCACAATATTTATACATTTACAATATTTTAATTTCACAAATATCTTACGTGAATTTTAAAAAATTATTTATATTTTTTATACAAAACAGGGTTTTTCATTCATATTTTTATCCAATTATTTTAAATTTCATTGAATTAAATTTAATATGAGTCCTGAGGATTTTAATTCATTTTAGAAAAAAAAATTGATTAAGTCATAATTTAAAATTATTATCGTTGATACAGGTACCAATAGAAATGAAAATCATTTACAATATAATTAATTTTAATAGCAAGCAAGCAACGATTGTTTATGATCACAATATTTATACATTTACGATCATGAAAAATTATTTTTCCATGCAAAACATTGCGAAATAAATTATAGTTTAACAAATCGAATAGACGCAGTAATAAACAAATGAAACATTTTTAACTGTGCCTCCTCTTTTACATAGTAATTCGCGTTTTTTCTTAATTATTAAAGAGTTGTCACTTCTCATAAATAAATTTGTCATCTTTCATAAATGTATTTCAAGAAAAAAAATCTATTTAGCGATTTATTTCAAGAAACACATTCCCATCATTTAAACAAGGTAAGAGAAAGTCGTGTGGGTGTTTCACACCAGATTTTTATTTATTTCAAGTCGATCTTTCCAACATTTTCTGGTGCTGTATATTTCTGCATTAAATCTTATTGGAAATGTATAAAATTCCAATTAGAAACTAATTGTGAAAAAAATATAATTTCACAAATATCTTATGTGAATTTTAAAAAAATATTTATATTTTTTATACCCATCAAGATAAGTGCCATTAGATGATTTTTATTTTAGAAGCGCAAAAGTACAGAACTTTATGCGTATTAACTTGCCTTTAAAACCATACTTATTATTCTTTTCCATTCATCATTATAATATCATAAATCTCCCCATATATTAGTGAAATTCAATCACCTTATCGAAAAAAATTTCTCTTCTTTTTAAATCGGCTTTCTACATCTCTGCCTAAAAATCCTCTTTATCCCCCCCTCTCTTTTCTGGTTTCGTCTCTCAGCTTTCACAAGTCACAATCTCCACAGGCAAAATTTATGCAGCTCCACGAGTCCTGGGACGCATAACTCCCGACAATTAACTACATCGATTACGCGTGGACGGTCGCCGTTATCTGAGACCGCCCGAAACAAGAGAGAAATCCCCGAGAAACGTCCTCTGGATTAAGGCGGGGAACTTTTTTGTTTTGACAGAGCGGTACGGGCCTTTAAATCGCGCATAATTACCCCGCCGTCTCGATAAATTCGACGCGACGGTTATTTTCGGTAGAACGGAGCGGCGCGAATTGCGACGAACAGTGCGCGCGCGGCTTTAATGCCGCGTACACACGGGGCGACCGCGCGGCGATTGCACGTTGCGATCGCGGCGATTGCACAATCGGATTTAACGACAGACGGGCAACAATGTCTCCGGTAATAGCGCTCGTGATTGCGCGTTGTCGCCTTAAAATGGTGGCGTCATGCCCATAAAGTTAGGAGATGCGAACGCTTTGATCCTCTTCTTCGAATGGCGGCGCACCGGTGTCCAAGAGGAGAACGTCTAGAGGGCGCACCCGCTTTTACAATGAAGTCGTAATGTACGCAGAGAGGGAGAAGGAGAGCGAGAAAGAGGGGGATAGAGGGAGCGAGTCGCGTTGCGTGCTTACAGAGAAACAATGTTGATTAATGGCTGGTAACGCCTGACGGATTTATGGCCATTTGAATTATGGCAGCGGTCGTAAAATTTGTGAGTGCGTAAAAGGCGAGACCCCTTTCGAAAAGTGTGTGTAACGTATGCGTTGGCCGGTTGGAGCATTGGGTAGAGAGACCAAGGTTCGAGTTAATTTGCAACGTATTCAGAGATATGATATCCTTTACGATAATTCTAGAAAAGTCAAGGATAAGCTTCTGAAATATCTGAAGGAATAAGCTTCGACGTAACTGACCCCATTCAACATTTCGTTAAAAACCGTTATACCAACTATAACTCTTATTTATGCTTATTTACCATCCCTTATATCACCTACCACCCATATTGCGGGTCTAATCTAACCTGATTATGTAATTGCTCTCACCCTTTACTTTCCACATCTTCTACCCCCTACCGTTTCAAAGGACTAGAAAAAAAACTGAACTGGACACCGTCCCCTATGACATGATTGCAGTGGACACTTGGGGTGCGAAAGTCCTTTATAGGAAAAACCGCAAAAATACGGAGGACGGCGAATCAGTCGAAAGGGGGGGCGAGGGGGGTGGGGTCCCCCTGGGCCCGTCCATAAATTCATTGTTTTTACGAGCGCTTTGTGGCAACGACACCGACCCTACCTTCTACGGGAGACTCGGTGAGAAATTGAAAATATGTAAAATACCGAGAAGGGATGCAAGATGGATGGCAGAGTCGGGCGAGGCATGTTGAATTCTAAATCCGCGCTCGTTTGGTCGGTTGCATTTTAAGTGAAACGGAGCTCGATAGAACCAACGTCCTGCCGGAATGTCTGAAAATATCCTGTCAATCCAGTATTCAGTGGCGTCCGTCAGAGTTCGACGTCAAGAATTTGAATGGTGGGTTTCAAATTTTAAGCTTGGGCTAGATGTTGATATTTTTGTGAAGTAACATTTTCTGGTAATGAGAAAATGCTTTATCTATCAAACTTCCCGTGAAATTATTGTTAATAAAAATTGATTTTAACTTAAGTAAATTAAAAATCAATAAATTCATCATTGCAGATTTTTAATATTCTATTTTTTTACTGCCTAGGAAAGGGGCAAAACCATCTTATTCCAGCTCAAAAGTAAACTGAATATGTTTGTTGAATCTGTTATCAAGAGTATTATTAAGAGCAAAGTTCATTACTAAAGTTGCCAAAATAGAACTGACGGGGGAGCCCATAGGTGTACCATTTTTTTGTAAATAATACGCCCCCTGAAAGGAGAAAAAATGTTATTGTAAACAAACTTAAGACTAAGTCTCTAAGTAAAAGTCTCTAAATCAAAGTTACAATGAGGTTCAGAGGAATGTTAGTAGGATCACAGTTGAGATTAGAGAAGATACTTTTCTCTAATAGATGCGTTTTGAATCAAAATCTAAAAGGAATATTATGTGATGATTATTATATTAGGAATATTATGAAAATTAATGCTCTCAAGTTTTAACCTTTGTGGCACTGTTTATTACATATGTATAGATTCTGTTTATAAAAGACGCTCACAAAAAGTACAAAATGCCTGAGGGGGAGTTTTCGTCGATCAACTTCGCAGTAGTTACTCCTGAAAAATATTGCGAACCTAACGGTGTACCATAATTTCTTCGAAATTGGCCACATTTGGGTTGTTTAAAACAAAAACTAAATGCAATAGCCCAATTCTAGTACTATATAAAACAGAGTTTTCGTCGGTCGAATTTTCACGCCATCACATAGCAATTAAGGGCAATTTCAACATTTTAATTACGTCGCATAGAAAATTATTCACTGTATCTAAATCTGTAACAAGCAACGGTATTTAAGTTCCAGGTAACGTTTTTTTGCAAAATATTGACGGCGCGCCGGCCTGTCGCTTCTCCCTTTCTATTTCCAGCAATAAAACTCCCAGCCATAAAACGAATACATTGTTTCTCCATAAGAGTTCTTTTCGCGATAACTTTCTTAAAATCGAAGATATGCTAAATATGTTTTCTTTAAAAGAGTTTTCTTTTTAAAGATTAGTTTTCATAATTTTAGTAATTACTGGGAAGTCGGTCGACTTCCCAGTAATTACTCCAGAAAAAAATTAGGAAGCCAACGGTGTACAAGAATTTCTTCAAAATTGGCCATATTTGGATTGTTATACAAACAAAAACTAAGTAAAATATTTCGAAACGACTTTCACTAAGTGAAAGCCCAATGCCAGTACTATATAAAGCAGAGTTTTCGTCGGTCTTTCAAGGCAATTAAGGTCGGCAATTAAGCTATTTGAGTTGATGTACAGAGAATATCTCTAAGAAATCGTGATACAGTTGCGGGATTCTCTCAGGAGATAATCGGTCTGAGTTTCGATTTTTTTTGCGAATTTTTGGAAGGAGATACATATTGGAAAGAGATGAATTGTAAATCACCAATTGTTTGTATTCTTTTTCTGTAATATTACGGTCTTTAAGTTTTATGGGGGTGTTTATCTAAGCATCGCTTACTAGATATCCCTGAAAAAACTGAAAATTGTCATTTTCTTCAAATGCGAATATTTTCTATATTATTTATCGTATCAAAAAATTTCGGGGGAAATACCAATTTCGAGATATGACACAAAGTTGTATTTTTACTTTCTCTCTTAAAGAGAAAGTAAGGTATGGTAGGTGATATTTTGATATATCTTGATGAATTATTGTATTCTAAAAGACTAATGGTACTATTTTTTAAATAGAAACCATAGTTGATTTTGAGATTATTAAATTACTTGTTTTCTCCCCTTTCCAACGATATAAGGTTCGAGGTATTTATCTTTCATAGTTTAGGAGATATGAAGAAAAATCATATTCCACACAGATTTTAACCCACATCACACTATCCATGATTAAGAACTGCGTTTTGTTTTCAAAACAAAAGACTGCATATAAAATTGCCATTTTCTTCAAATGTGAATATTTTCCATACTGTTTACCATATCAAAAAATTTCGAGGGAAAAACTTGTAGATATCAAAACATTCTGTAGGATAGATAATAAAAATATTTTTTGCCTTGAACTTGTTTCGAGGTGTGACCCAAAGTTGTATTTTTTTAAAATAGAAACCATAGTTGATTATGACATTATTAAATTACTTGTTTTTTCCCTTTCCAACGATATAAGGTTCGAGGTATTTATCTTTCATAGTTTAGGAGATACGAAGAAAAATCATAGTCCACACAGATTTTAACCCACATCACTCTATCTAAATGTTGATGTCTACAACTTTTTCCCTCGAAATTTTTTTATACGATAAATAATATGGAAAATATTCACATTTGAAGAAAATGACGATTTTCAGTTTTTTCTGGATATCTAGTAGGCGATGCATTCTCTTGGAAAAACAAAAGAAGGTCTGAAGGTCGAGTTTGTAGCTGTTACCGTTTCCAAAATACCAATGGTGAGCATCTAATTTATCCTAATTTTATTGCATTACAATTATTTACTAATTAAAATTTTAAAAACAATTCGTAACTCGGTTGATTTTTAGCAAGCTTCCTTCATTGTTACAATAATACTTACATAACAACATGTTTTTCATAAATTTATAAGAAAAAAAGCATCCTCAATATTTAAACAAGGTAAGAGAAAGTCGTGTGATTTTGCGCCCACTCAGTTTTCTTTTAAAAGATATTCCTGATGCAGTTGTTTCCAATAACGATAATCCTTTTCTGTGCTGCCTCTTAAAAAACTGCTTCTGTTTCCTACTAAAAGCAATAAATAAATAAAAGTAGGATTAAAAGTACTTTTTAAATATAATTTAAGTTAATAAACTTGTAATAAAATTTTGATAATAATACACAATTTAACATTTCTGCGTACATAAAAAAAGAATTTATACTTCGTATTGTGAAGAAATGCAAATTACGATTCTTGGACATTAAAAATTTACTAAACTTAACGTTTCTAAAGTCAGCAATTATTCGACGAGTTGTAATAATTTTCCAGCCCCCTCGTAAATCCCAATTTATTTCCAAAAATTCGTCCCCATGGGCTTCTCCTCCTTTCAACGTTATTTTTTACTTCTTCCACACATATAAATCGATTACGCAGGAAATCGAATCCATATTGTGACAGATCCCTTCGCGCGCCATAAACACCCATTAAACTTCAATATCCCGCGCCAATCTTTCACACGCACTTCAAATTCCTATACGCGCCCTTCGCCTCCCTCCCTTCCCCCTCGGGCTTCGGAACAGAAAAACCGTTCTTCCGAACACGACTTATTGCTTAATACATATTCCTGGGGGCATCCCCCTTATTGGGCCGTATATTTTCCGACGGGGGGGGGGAGCGCGGGGGGCAACAAAAGATGAAGAACTTGTAGAACCGCTGGCTTTGACGGGGTGCTCGCAAATCGCAATTTGTGATCGCGCCCCAAGGGGCCGAAGTTGGGGGCCGCGCAGGCGCCCTCCCAAACGAAATTTATCCTTCATCCTACGGGGTGAAATATTAAGGGGTGTAAAGTGCAATTTTTAGACGGGGAGGCAAATTGTGTCCTAAAGGTTGCTTTTCTACGCGAGGGGGTGGAGAGTGTCGTTAAAGTAATAGGCATCAAGACAGGGCAAAGTTAAGAAATAATGGAGGAAGCTGGGTCCGACTTGGCGTGTTTTTTTTTTTGGGGAAAGTCGTTTTGGGGAAAGTCCCCTTTTGGTCAGTAATTCCCTATATATTTATTCGAGGCACCAGACGTTCATTGCTCAAGATAAGATAAGAGGGAATGGGAAACGTTTAAACATTGTGGCCTGGGTTATAGAGTACAGAGTGTTAATGATAGACCATCAACGTTATTGATGGCATTGAGGGGTAGTTATACTTTAACCCTCTCAAGGGTTGTTTGAGATGACTTTTCTGGCAGCTAAACTATTAGTATGTTTAGCTGGCGGTTACGTATTTTCAATCTAGAAAGTTTGAGACGTATCGGTATCTCCCGCGAACATTCGGGTAACAGTAGATCAGGTGATAATGCGGCGCGAGTGTTCCACATCGGCAGCGTAGCCAATAAGTTTCCTCTCGATCCTGAAAGGCAAGTCATCTGCATTTCTTCGTAATAAAAAGTATAAATTCTTTTTTTATGTATCTTAAAATCCTAAATTGCTAGTTTTGAGAAATTAATTGCAGAATGATGTATTTTCTTTTTGGCAACATTTTCTTTTTTAATCTCTTTCGGCGTTACCTTCTTCTTTTCGTGAATGAACTCAACTGTTCGTTATTAGATTTCGCCTTTCCATTTCCTCTTTCCAATAAATATCCGAGCCACCCCTCCTCCCTCCTCCTCTGGGAAGACACCGCGTCGGTCCTAATTTCATGCTCCAGCACCTCCCCCTCTCTCTCCCAATTCCCTAACCCCCGTGTCTAATTGCAGTATTTCACCACCCACGCCATCACAGGCGAGTCGGACGCTTCTTTATCTCGTCCCACCTCCTCGTCCTCCTCCCCTGTTGTCTTACCTTCGCCTCCGCGGCGATCACAAACAACGACCGTGCGTCCTTGGTTCGTTATCGAATGCGGTGGAAACGGAAAAGAAAACGGCCGAAGAGGTGTGAAGACTGGATGTAACGAATAGGACAGACGACAGGGGAACGGGAGACGGTCGGGATGCGATAACCCGACCGCGTCGGTAAAGTCGCGCACTTTACAGCCGCGAGGCTGTTCGCGTGACGCGGGCCTTCCTAATTTATTTACGGTTATAACGGCGGCGATAAAAGCACGCCGATAAGCCGAATGGAAACGTTAAGTTAACCGCTTGTTTGGGGCCACGACTGATGCTCTCCCGCCATTTGCAAGAGATTTCTTCGAGTGCTGCCTCTTTCTCTCTCGCCGTTTGCAATTGTGCAAATTCGATAATCGCAAGTCCGGCATTAATTCGCTATAAATTAGTAGGGTTAACACTGGTTTTATCATTCAATTATGCGAGGAATGTTGGATCTTTGTAAAGTAAAAAAGAAGCACAGAAAAGAATCAGTCTAAAGAAACTCCAAACATAATTGAAATCTGGCATATACACACAAGATTGTTCATTTTGCAGCTTCGTATATATTGGACAAACACTTAGAAATTTCGATATTAGATGCAAACAACTGGAGACTTTTACACAATGTGTAAATGATGTATCCCGTTTTTGTTTCTCCAACTATTGGGAAAATGAGATATTTTTTGTTCAAATACCTTGGGTAATATAGAAAAGAATTTTGTAATTGACATACAATTTCTTAATTTTGACGCAAATCTTGGTTCCAAAACTCTAACGTACACATTCAAACATTCTTCGTCTTCAATTTTCGCAACGAGCAACCATGATTAAGAAATCGAGTCGTTAATTGTTATTGTAATGCGATTGGGGCCTTGTTTATGTTTTGTCGGTGGCCAGAGGTTGAAGTATTTATAAGCGAAAACAGAACGACGGTTATGCCATCGGAGACGGTCGCCACAGCAATCCTTTCTTCGTCTGGTGGACCTCTCCGAGAACTGGTTTGGTTTGTCGGTATACCAGTTGCTCTGTTAGGTTGCCAGGCCTGCTTCTTTGTTTGTTGGCTGCTGCATTAGGGCAAAACTGATTGCGCGCGATTGTTATTCGAAGGGAAACTGTGCACGCGATGCGGATTTCGCAGAGCGATCGTTGGAAAACGAACGTGGAAATCATTTGCCTTCCCGGGATGGGCGTGCGCCATAATCCGCCCGATTCGGATTCCATCTGCGAGCCACCTTCGATCATATCTCACATACGCTACGGCAAATTTCCTGTGAAGTATGCCCGATTCGGGATCCTGGCCGTCTCTTTTCCCGGAAAATGCTATCGATCCAGCTTCCCTCCCCCTCCCGTCCGCGCGGTTCCATGCCGGCGCTACTTTCCCGGTTGGTTCCTAATTTTAATAGCCCCAATCTAACTCTTAATTTTCTATCTTTTTCATTCCGTTTCAAAATCAAAAATTCTTTTTTTAACCTTTTTTAGGTAAGTAAACAAAAATTATTTGAAATTTAAAACTATCCATACCCATAGATAGATTTCTAGAAAATGCGTTATGGCCGAACGAATTTTCAACTGTTTGACGTAGAACTGAAACAAAAGAGAGACAAAGACCAAGCTAGTCTGTGTGTGGTATTCGCCGTTTAACCTCCCGGGGACCGTATCGATCGAGCTCCCTTTAATTAACAGGGTCTTCGCGGGGGTCCGGTCCTGGTGAATAATTGAATTGGTCGACTCCGTGCCTACTGGCGTTAAAATTGCATTTCCGGTTTCTTCTGGTTTGCCGTGCGCGAATCGCTAATGTAGGAAGCCACTTTCAAAGTCCGACGATGGCTTACGTCCATAAACAACTGTGTAAATATAGCTGCAAGCCAAGTTAAAATGGTACGCCGAAGGGATTACAATCTGGAGGAAACCACAACAGCTATCGAATGAAAAAGGAAAAATAGGACTTTTTATTATCTTTATGGATTACAGATGTCATCAAAATTTCATGGAAAATCCTTTCAAAACGTGAATTTCTTAGAAAATCCTTTTTGTATCCGATTCTCTCTATAGGAAGACAATTTGTGGTCTTCTCTAGATTATGTATCCGCAAAGAATTTTGATGGTACTCCATTTTAGGTTTTTTTGGAAAGTACCAAAATAGAAGATTTTGGGGTATGGAATTCATGTTGAAAATTTGTAATGTTAAGGAGACATGGAAGGAAGTTTTCGCATAGAGGACTTTTATTATAGGACTTTGGGGACTGAAAGGCAGGACTTAAAGAATCTCAAAGGGAAAAAATGACCTTTTTTAAAATAATATTCCATTAATAATATTGGTTGTATCGGGTTCTTCTTGTGCGAAGGTTAATTCTGGTTTCCTCCAGTTTTCGTTTCCTCAAAGACATTTTTAGATATCCCATTTTCCATTGGTTCAAACTGTGTTTTTGGTATCAAGGCTTTATTTTAACTTTTGGTTTGCTTTAAGGATTTTTTTTGAAGGATGTCGGCTTTATAATATTGACTTAAAGTCTTTATGAAAAGACCCAAAATGGTTATTTTTCGAAAATAGAGTTCATATTGCAGATTTTGCATCTTGAGAAGACAACAAACCAAGTTTTCACCTAGAGAATTCATGGATATTGAAAAATTAACAATATTAAGTGTTTCCATTAATAATCTTTGTTGTATCGGGTTATTCTTGTGGGAAGATTACTGCTGGTTTCCTCCAGTTTGCGTTTCGCCAACGAGATTTTTAGAAACTCAATTTTTCATTGCTTCAAGCTGTGTTTTTGGCATCAAGATTTTATTTCATCTTTTGGTTTGCTTTAATTTTTGTTTTTTTTGGTTTGACTTTCAATGGCCAAGATTTCGGTTGAAAAATGCCGAAATGGTACTTTGAAGGATATCGATTTCATAATATTTATTTAAAATGCCAGAAGACAAGAAGCAATGTGGAAATGTCTTCGTGGAAAAATCCAAAATGGTTCTTTTTCGAATATAGAGTTCATATTGTAGATTTCGCATCTTGAGGAGGCGATAAACCAAGTTTTTACATAGAGAATTCACGGATATTGAAAAATTAACAATTTTAAGTGCTTCCATTAATAATCTTGGATGTATCGGGTTCTGCTTGTGTGAAGGTTACTTCTGGTTTCCTCAAAGACATTTTTTCTTCAAAGGTGTTTCGTCACAGACATTTTTAGAT
>JAWQRJ010002416.1:0-13569 GCA_033557515.1 Diorygopyx duplodentatus | reverse complement strand
TAAATATATACATGTTGAAGTACAAAGCAGTTCTGCTTTCTCGTCCAGCGTTCCGACATAATAAACTGGAATTTTGTTTACAAAAAACTTGCTTTGAATACAAATATAGAAAATAAGAATATTTCGAATTTGTTTCCAACTTAAATTAAACCTTCTAAATATTTATTTGCGAACGCAAATAGGTACTAATTACAAATGAGTATCAGTTAATATTTGTCGTATTTATCTCTTCCAGGTATTTAGAGTGCTACCCAATCTTCTAGAGGTAACCAACTACTCAATTACGTTCTACATTTATTGCCTATTTTCCGAAGACTTCAGAAACACTCTTCTGAGAACGTTCGGCTGCTCGAGTGAACCGGCTAATAGAAGGGCGGCGAAATTATCCAACCCCACAAATACACCCACAACGACAATAACACATGTCAGAAACGCTTGATGGTTCCCTAGGAAAAGTGAAGTGTTCTTCAGTTTGAAGAAAGAGATTTTGATAACGCGCCAAACATTTAACATTCCTCAAATTTTTCGATATATTATGCCCTTAATAACTTAATATATAATTCATTATATATATATTTACGCTATACAAGTAAATATATATATAATGAATTATATAGAGTATTACAGAGTATTACCGGCCTAATATTAAAATGACAGCAGTAGAATTAGTGTCATAATAAAATTTTGAAATATTTTTCGTTCATTTACAAGAAGTAATAAAATTCAAAATCGTGCTTTTAGTAGATAGTAGATGCGAATGTTAAGAAGGTGTAAGTAGTAAAAAAATTATGCATAATATGCAGGATGTATGTATGCTACTTATAAATAAAATGAAATAAAATAAGTGTTGTTATGGGTATTAAATAGTATGATAACTAACAATACGTTTAAACTTTTGTACAATAAATATTAAGGTAAGAAAACTGCTCTTTTACTGTCATCAACCTTCAGCAGATAAATTGCATAGTGGTCTGCAAACAATGTGAAGCTATCTATGGATTTATTGTTACATTGTGTTTTATCAAATTTTCGTTGGGTCACCGTAGTTCCAACGAAAGGCCATCAATAAATGATATATACATGTATTTACCTTAATTTATGTTTTGACGTCATCACCATTTTTTCAGATGGTAATTCATGTATTTTCATGAATTAATATTAATAACTTTGATTATAAATTTTTTATTTACAATCAAAATTCATTTCTGTATGAAGGAAATAAATCACATTTTGTGGAAACTTGATTCTGTGCACTTCTGACCATATTTTAATGTTAGAATTTTCGTCATTGCTCTACGAGAGGTAGTTTCAAAATTGTGCATGTGAAAAAGATAAGGATGAGTAATATTAAATTTTATTAGCCTCTTTCTCAGGACAATAAAATTAAATATTACTCATCATTTTCTCCTCCGTCGGGGTATGACGGAAATTCGCTTTGAAACCAACAAATGGAATTAAACAACAATAAAAACAGCATAGCGTTATTAAATATTTATCAGTATGTTTATAAGGTTGTTAGAATTTTGTGAAGTCAGCATGAGGAAAGATTAGATTAGTCTGATGCACGAGATATTTGTTATGAAAACCATTATTTGAAGCTAAAGAGTAGATATAACTAAATTCTTCTTTCTTCGATGAGTTATCCAACGGATACATGTGGGATTATCTGTTTCAATTTCAATGGCTCATTCAGTTCTTGTAAATTATCTTGCCACAAGCAGAAGATATCGACATTTTATTCATTCAACACTATGCTCAATGAGTCCACCTTTATTTTTACTTTGTCTCATATAAAGAGAATGTAATGCATTCCGTCCAAAATTTTAATGGTGAGATTTTGACATATCTGGACGAATTATAGTATTCTACGACTAATGGGCCATTTTTGTCCATTGGTCTATCCGTCCGTCCGGCTGGCCGGTCCAAAGTCGCACCGTTTAAAAGTTATTGGACATTTAAAGTAAAAAAAATATATATTTTTGCTTAATATACAGGTTAATATATGTATAAGCCCTACTTTCGTTGCAGTTTATTTCAACGAAAAGTGTTTCAAAAAACGTACGTTGCCATTAAAAAAGGACTCGATGACATCACAGCTGTGACGTAAACGATGCAAAAATTTTAGAACCTATACTAGGAGTCCGAGAGTTTTTTTTTTCATAACCACTTTACTAATTTTATTCATGTTAACCTAGGACACATAGTATAGTTTAGAAGTTATTTGCCATTTTTGTTGCATAAAATTACATTTGAAACTTTCAGTTGAAACTTTTTTTTCTCTAAAATAAATAGAAATAGGAAAAGTGTTGATAACAGACGGACATACAGACAGGCAGATGGGTGGATCGACCAATTGCCATAAATGGCACCATTAGTCTTAGATTAACCTAATTCATCAAGATATATCAAAATCTCACCTTCAGAATTTTTTTTGACGAATGTAATACTCCCTTACACATTCAGGCAAACAAGTAAAATAAAGTAATGTTGCCATTGTGTTGTAAATCTGAATCAACTCCATCTCCATCAACCTCCATAGTAGCCAACATGGTATATCTCATTCAGTTTTGTTGTCTGCAAATCCATTTGTGCTTTTTTCAACGTTTTAAACGTATGGCTGGTTTAGTTGGAAATGATATCTGTCTACCCAGTCGTTTGTAAGATGATCAATGTATTTGATTATTTAACGTCAATTTATCTAAAAAAATTAGTGCAGTAAACTAAATTTTTGCGTAGTGTAAATTTACTCTATAAATTATAACATTACAATTGTCAGCAATTATAGTCAATTTCGCATTATATATTAGAACATATATTAGTTCTTACGCTCGTTTAACAATGCTTACGATTTTAGAGTATGTGATTATTCCAGTTATTAACTCAGTACTAATTTGCCTGTCACTTTGATTGGTAAGTACCGCTAAAAAATTAAACTCGATAATTAATTTTTAGTTCTAAAATGACTTTTTGTAGTTTGTCCATTACTTCTGAAATATTTAAGTTTAAAATCTTGGCGAAAAAAAGGATAAAATCCTGTTAGTACGTAGGGTTCCCGTAATTTTTTCGCCGGAAATTTTTGCCACTACAAATTAATCGCACAGTACACGGCGTTTGATATTATTGTAACCTACATCGATCTTTCGGTTAAGTTAGATTAGCTGCTAAAGGGAGTGGATGTATTATTAGCCCTGCACTGCGACCTACGGTCTATTGTGGCTTACACCTAATTGTTTTATAACTCACCTTCGAGGTCCGTCTTCCCAACAATGACTATCAATCTCTCCGGTGATACATGACTAAGGTTAGAGAGGTTCAGCTGGATCCATCGAAATTCTGCAAACCTGATCCCTCCCAACGCTGGGCACGCAAATAGTACGTGGTCTGTGTTCTCTTCATTTCCCATGCAGATGCGACATTCGAAGTCTCTGACACCAGACGTCGAACCTATTCTCCACATGAGGTTTCTGGGTCGATTATGCCCACTGACTGGAATTTGTTGCTATTTGTACTAGAATTTCAAGCAGTCTTTGAGTGAAGGGAAATAACAGCTTTGGTTAAGTCCTCATGGTCCGGATGGTTAAGTCCTGGCATAGTTAAGTAACGAAGAACTGTGCTCTCCGCCCAGGCTGAGATATTGTTTTTGCATGAGCTATGGATATCCCTGTAAATGATTCTGGTCCTATAAAGGGGGATACATACTCTTGTTTCTTATGGTAATACGGAAGCAATTTTTAGTAATGATACATCACCAATTGCAAACACAAAGTAAAACGGAGTACAAAATTTTCAGTTATTATTTAATGATATCTGTAATATATTTAGTGATATGATAACATAACATTGATAACATTACCAAAATTACTTTAAACAACACGGAAGCGAAAATACACCAAAATGGAATAGAAACAGAGAGCATCCAAATCAATAAGGGAGTAATGCAAGGAGATACTACTTCAGCGACACTTTTTGACCTAGTACTATAAAGGATTATGAGAAGGACCGTAATAGCAGTCGCAATAAGCACTCATACATCACAAGTAATTACATATGTATGCGGACGACTTAAGGCTGGGTTATGTCCTTGCAGTTCGGGTGGGTCACCAAACTCAACAAATACGATGATACCAGGATATTTAATGAGATTTTTCAGAATCAAAAGTTTCATTACGTTGTGATGGGAGCAATAACGGAGTTTAATTATATTTTGGTAATGAATAACCGTAAAATCCAAATTATTTAAGTAGGCACGCTTGGCGAGGGTAATATTACAAAAGATCTGGCTACGTCGAAGTAATTCGAAAAGCAGATAGTTCCAAGCAACCGATCTAGTCTAGATCAGGGATTATTTTCATTAATTATTTAAAACAATTATATAATTGTTTTGATACAAATAATATATCAATCACATAATATTAATGACATAAATAATAATCACTGTAATATAAATTTAAAGGATTTAACGTGATGGTTGTGGTTGATGTTTGTCATAATGCTATCTATATGCGGTGTAAGATTAGTTAACAATAATCGCCATGTTCTGATAAAATTAATCGGTTTCTTGTCTTTAGCAGACAGCTGCAATAAAATTTCAAAATATCGGAAATCACTTCGATTTAAAATATTTAAGTAAATAAATAAATTTTAGAATGAAATCCAAATATAGCAAACTAATCGAACTTGAATGAGATTTACGTTTATTCCTTGTTAGTTTATTTGCACATTAAATAAACACAATATGTCTGCTAAATAAAATATGTGCTTTTTTGATTCAATCAATTTTGCTGCAATGGGTTTACCAGTTTCCAAAGACAACTCTGTAAAGATTTCAATGAAATACTGCAAACAATTCCCTTTCCACAACCAATGAACTTCTGCATGAAAAGGTGAAGTATCATTAATTCCATTATTATTTTCATATAATTGGGCAAAAAGACGATCATTCAAAGATTTAGCTTTAATTGTGTTTACTGCTTAATACATAATTTCAAAATAGAATGAATACTTTCTGGTATTTTTTTGGCAATTAAATGTTGCCTGTGCAAAGTGTGTAGTGTCAGAATTTTGGAAATATGAATTGTCAGAACGGACCCCGTGGCGAATCCCAGGTCTAGATAATAGATAATTAGTATATATTTAGAAAAAAAATATTAATATAACTTATCTATATCGAAAAATGCAATACAGTCCTTTGAAATTTAAAGCAGACTTAAAAATGAGATCTTTTTCAGGGACACATTTATTTTCTACACATGTATCCGCAGGTCCTTAAGTATGTTCCCGCTTTCAACCACTGAATTTTTCAAGTCTATCTGCGTGGCTTCAGAGAGGGATATCTGCGTTCAAAAGATGCGAAGTGTACCCGATAATCATAAGGTAAGAGGAGAGACAAATATTGGACAAAAAATATTAAAAAGAATTTTTGGCATAAGGGTGAATTAGCAACAATGGAAAAGTAGTAATAAAGATTTGGCGGAATTGTATGGAAATAAGCAAAACATCTATAAACATCGTTAAAGCACAGAGGGAAAGGTGGCTGTGTCATCTAGTCAAGAGGATAGCAGACGGGCCAAAAGAACTCTACGAGGAGGAGACACAGGGGAAAAAAGAAGAGTACGGACCGGAAAGAAATATCTGGACCAAGGATCTAAGACAAATTGTACAATTTTTTTAATTATAAGTAAAAATATTTCAAAAGTTGCAGAAAAATTTAAAAAATTGCTTTTAGATAAAGCAAATATAATTTTTTGCAATAAATGTCCAGTAACTCCTGATCGGTGTGACATTGGCCGGGAATGCGATAATAACGCAAACGTTACTTAACAATGCTTTATGCAGCCGAGCTTTAGTTTCGTTTAAAAAAACCAAATGTGCAGTTTCATTTTTGAACTTTTCTTAACAATCACAAATTAGCGCATACGACGATATTATACGACGCGGCAGTATCAATATCTATAAATGTGCCCTAAAAGTTACGCGCGAGGCTACAAATGAACATACAGGAATTTTATTTAAATCCAGTTTATTAAAGTACATGTGAAGCCGACAAAATCTGGACGTTAATAAAAGCATAATAGATAAAGAAAAGTTAAGTGCAAAATTGTGCATACTACTCAACAGCATTCTCGCAACCAGGGGCCGTTTCAGGCAAATTACAGACTTGCAATTCTGGGTTGAAAACCAATATAGTAGGACAACGCAACTCCACTACGGAACCCACCTGACATTTATAAAATATTGAACAGTCTCTATCGTCCGCAATAAACATTACGACAACTTGGGTTGTCTCGCATTCCTTGACCATTTTCGAAACTGAAAAGGAACTGTATTGTAAAAGGCACACTAACGCAATCACTAAGTAATACCTGTTTGATGAATATTAAATGAAGCAAGTATTAGTACAATGCCTGCATGGAATAAGATGTAACCTGAGAATACACTTATTAGTAAAAACAACAAATCATAGTGTAACAAAATTCACAACTTTACCACGCATCTTGTCGAACACAAGAAAATTTTTACAGTTGAATAAACCGTACGTCAGATTCTCCCTTTTTATACTTTACGAATGCTTTTTGTAATAATTTGCTTTAATGTACACTCAGGTATGTTTAAAATGTTGTCATTAATGGTTTCTTTACAGAAAGGAGCGCTGAGCTGCTTTAAGTAGCGTTCGAAATGCACATCTACATACATGTGTCCCTCTAATTCTCTATCCGCAGAAAATTCTCTATCCGTTTGTAATTAAATTTAGCGAAAATCTTTTTTTACTACAGATGGTTATTCAATAAATTTTTGATAACACCATACGGCTATACTTGAATATCACAAAGAATGTGCTGACATACACTACCCTGCAGAAGAGCTGGAAAAGAAATAAATAAAGGTCCGTGGATTACAGAGCAGAATTACGGGTACAAAACTTAAAACGGCGGCTGAAAATGGTTTGAAGGCCATCACAAAAATTATGAAGTAATAACTGTTATGATTTTGCAGAAATTTCTTATTTGAAATGTCCTGAAATTCTGCCTGCAGTATGGAGAAGGTATCGTTAAAGTTTATCTTATTTATCACTTTATTGATACTACCAAAAGTGCTGTGGAATTATTAAGTGTGTAAGTGGTGGTGAATTAACTTTTGAATAATATGTAACATAAAGCTTCTTCGTTTTCTCACTTAATTCTTATGTAACTTGGTTATTTTTCACTTTAGGCAAAAAATCGTTATAACCTTGGATGTTCTAAATCTCAAGTTCTAACAGCAAAAGTAATATACAGGGTGTTCCATTAAAAAATATCACCTCAAAACTCACTACAGGCTACAAATGAACATAGAGGAATTTTATTTAAACCCAGTTTATTAAAGTGCATGTAAAGCTGATAAAACAAATAATCTGTTTTTGTGGGCTACAGATAAAAGACAGATAAAAAAGTCATGTGCGAAATGGTGCATGCTACTGAACAGCATTCTCACAACGAGGAACCATTTTAGGAAAATCACATACTTTCGATACTGCATTGAAAACCTATCCATAAAGACAAGGGAACTCCACTGCTATACCGAACCGGCATATATAAAATATTTAACACTTGGTATCGTCCGCAATTTTTATTGCGGCCACTTGACCCTCCTTGCATTCCTCGACCATTTTCGACACTGAAAAGGAACCGTATTGTAAAAGGCACACTAACACAATTAACAACTAAGTAATACCTGTTTGCCGAATATTAAACGACGCAAGTATTAATACAAGACCTGAAGAGAATAAGATGTAACCTGAGAATATACAAATTAGTAAAAAAATTAAATCATGGTGTAACAAAATTAAGCATTTTACCACGCATCTTGCGGAATACAAGAAAATGTCTATAGTTGAACAAACAAACCATCCGTATTATTCTCCCTTTTTATACTTTATCGGATACGGTATTTTAATAATTTGCTGTAACATACACTCAGGTATGTTTCGAATGTTGTCGTTAATGGTTTCTTTATGCATTTTCTTTATGTTCGAAATGCACATCTACATACACCTGCCCCTCTAATGCGCAGAAAATTCTCTAAATTACTTATCTGTTTGTAATTAAATTTAGGGAAAATATTATTTTACTATAGATGATTATTCTTTGAATTTTTGATAATATGCGCCATACGGCTGTACTTCAATATCACAAAGAATGTGTTGACATACATTACCCTGCAGAAGAGCTGAAATAGTATATAACAGTGAATAGCACTTGCTCTACGCAAAAAGAAATAAGTAAAGGTACGTGGATTAGGTGTGCCACGTAGCTATCTAATAGGCATAAGGGCTATTTCCTCATCAGAGCAGAATTACGGTTAAAAAGCTTAAAACGGCGGCTGAAAATGGTTTGGAGTCCATCACAAAAATTATGAAGTAATAACTATTAGAATTTTGCAGAGATTTCTTATTTGAAATGAAAGCTGAAATTCTGCCTGCTGTATGGAGAAGATATCATTAAAGTTTATCGTACTTATCACTTTATTGAGACTACCCAAACTGTTAAGATGGCGTTGTGGAATTATTAAATGTGCAACATGAATTAACTTTTAAATAATATGGAAAATATGTAAAATAAAACTTTTCCGTTTTCTCACTTAATTCTTATGTAACCTGGTTATTTTTCACTTTAGACAAAAAATCGTTATAACCTTTGCTGCTTTAAATCTCTAGTTCTAACAGAAAAATAATAATATACAGGGTATTCCATTAAAAATATCACGTCAAAACTCACTACAGGCTAGAAATGAACATACAGGAATTTTATTTAAACCCGGTTTATAATAATCTGTTTTTGTGGGCTACAGATAAAAAACAGATAGAAGAGTCAATTGCGAAATTGTGCATGCTACTAAACAGCATTCTCGCAACCGGCGACCATTTTAGGAACATCACAGACTTGCAATACTGGGTTGAAAACCAATATTCGAGGACAATGGAACTCCTCTACTCGACCGCGTTGGCATTTATAAAATATTAAACAGTTGGTATCGTCCGCAATATGTTTTACGGCCACTTGGATTTTCGTGCATTTCTCGGCCATTTTCGACACTGAAAACGAACCGTATTGTAAAAAGTACACTAACACAATTAACAACTGAGTAATACCGGTTTGCTGAATATTAAATGAAGCAAGCATTAGTATAAGGCATGCAGAGAATAAGATGTAACCTGAGAATATACGTATTAGTAAAAATTTTAAATAATAGTAAAAATAAAGCACTTTACCACGCATCTTGTCGAACACAAGAACATTTCTACAGTTGAACAAACCATCCGTCAGATCCTCCCTTTTTATACTTTATCGGATATTTTAAAACGACATTTTAATAATTTGCTGTAACGAACACTCAGGTATGTTTAAAATGTTGTCGTTAATGGTTTCTTTGCGGAAAAGAACGTTGGGCTGCCTTTAAGTAGCCTTCGAAATGCACATCTACATACACCTGTCCCTCTAATGTGCAGAAAATTCTCTAGATTACTTATCCGTTCCTAATTAAATTTAGGGAGAATATTTTTTTTACTGCAGATGATTATTCTTTGAATTTTTGATAATATACACCCTACGGGTTTACTTCAATATCACAACGAATGTGTTGACATACAATACCCTGCAGAAGAGCTGAAAAAGTATATAACAGTGAATAGCACTTGCTCTGTGTAAAAAGAAATAAACAAAGGTACGTGAATTAGATGTGCCACGTAGCTATCTAATAGACGTAAGGGCCATTCCCTGGTCAAAACAGAATTATGGTTACAAAAATCAAACGGCGGCTGAACATGGTTTGAAGGCCATCACAATAATTATGAAGTAATAACTGTTATGATTTTGCAGAGATTTCTTATTCGAAATGTTCCGAAACTCAAAATATCTTCGCATACATCAGAAATATTTCAGAGCATGAAATGAACCAAATTCTGCTTGCAGTATGGAGACGATAATGAAACACGTTTATCGTGTTTATTGAGACTATCAAAAGAAGGCGTTGTTGAATTATTAAATATGTAATATGAATTAACTTTGAAATAAATTGTAATGAACCCCCCAAGAAAGGAATGTTCTTTTTGGAAACGCTTATATTACTAGCGCCACTGACGTACTGTAGTGACTATAAATGAATAATTGAAGCAAATTTAGTTATATATTATCCCTGAGTAAATGACAAGGTGACAAGCTTGACCGTTGACAACTTGACAAGTTATCATGAACAACAGATGTTATAAAAAAGGGTTTTCTAATATAACAACGATGAAAACAAGATGTACTATTTGGAATTTTAGAATTTTAGAAGACTATTAAGTCGCTTCTGGTTTTCAGTCGAGCAGTCTATCTAGCACAACAGCAGCTTTTTCAAACAACAGTTCTTTAAGTTTTCTTTGGAATATATATCTGGGCATTTTTTTCAGATTATAATCAATAAAGTTATAGAATTTTATTGCATAATAATTTATATCAGCCTTATTTCTTCTTTTGTAAGAATGAAGAAAAAATGTTTTCAAGGTTGACTGCAACTTGCAACTTAAATAAATAAATGTTACAAAGAGAAAAAATTTAGTTAGTTATCAGTTAGAGAATAAACATTCATTCAAATGATTATAAATCATTAATAACAGCAACTATTCACGTTTAATAGTTATTTTTACAAAAGCACAGTTGGTAGCCCCCTAAAGTACCCGCTGTCACTAGTTGCTAAATATGCTACAAACAAGTGTGTTTTTTCCGAATAACCAGGCAAAATTACGATGAGTGACTCGAAGGTGCAATTCTTTACGTTTTGGTAATCGGTTTCCACCATAAAAAGGATTGTCAGGTACGTAAAATAAAACCGCAAATAGCGAAACTGCTTATAAGTATTAACCCCCGTTGCCTTAGGTTGAGTTTTCTTTCCTCCCTTTGGTACCGGGCTGCCCGAATGAGTGCCTGAAACAATCGAGGAAACAGTGTACGGGATATCGTGTTACAGGCAAATACCGGTGGAAAATTTGAAGAATAAAACGGCGGACATTACAAGAGTGACCGTGCAGAAGTCGATATGAGAACTTCTAAGTATGATTACCCAACTCTCACTCTTATTGAATTAATAGCTAAGGCTCTTTTATTCACTAAAGAACTGCAATCTCTACATAAATTGCAAGTAAACGAAAAATGTATTTCAAATACCTAGAATTCCTACGTAATCCGAATCCTTTTTCAGACCTTCCTTTATTCCTGAACACGCTCCGAAAAATCCAGTTAACAGATGCCAAGAGTTTATTTAATACGAGATGAGATGCTCGTTGCGGTGGCAGCCCGATAAAAGAATTTTTAAACGTATTGAATGTTATTCGTCTCATTTTGAAAACCACATAATAAATCTTACCTGTAAGAGAATAGAAAAGAATCCGAAGTAAACCGAATTTGTGCTGGTGGCTGTAAACGCCCACCCAAAAATCTCCTCGCCGGGAATTCATTCCAAAATCATTTCAACAATTTTCAAAAATATATAGGTATATGCATTTTTTTTGTGTTTACTTCTTATCATATTTTTCTATATAATGTAAGAAATAGGAACTCAAATAAAAATCTAATTAGAAGAATTGTTTAAATTGCGCACCATTTCTTTCGTCACACATACGACATCGTTTAATCACTGACCTCTCGGCGTTGAATAAAAAGTGTGGCGAGATTCCTACAACCGCCTACCGCATGAAATTTTGTAATTCTTTTACGTTTCGGTGGTGCTTCTTTAGATTATGTTTTTAATGTACACCCACAGAAAAAATGGAGGGTACCGATGTCCAGGAATCTAGCCGGCCAATGAGTTGGTTCGTATTTGCCCATGCAATTTTCCTCAAGTAAAGAATTTAAATAGTCATACCACTACTGGTGCGTTGTGGGTAGGAGCGCCGTCTTATTGTAAAATTATTCTCTTAACATATTTTGACAATATGTAGAAAAATCAATCTCAAGATTCGCTATTTAAGGGGTTCTGGCCTCCAGAGGAAGTATTTTTGAACGCTTATTCTTTAAAAGTTACTGATTTCTTAGTGGATAGCATATTATTGACGTACGCGGCATTTTGACCTTGGATTTTATGTTCATGTTTATTTTCAGCTGAAACAAATTCTTTGGTTATCGGCCTATTTGCGAACTATTTTTTAAAAACAACTCATTTATTATTTTTTAAAAATATTCAGGAAAGAAATTCCTGAATATTTTTTTAAAATAATAAATAATAAATGAACAGCGAAGCAGTTGCGAACTTTTTACCCAATTATTCGAAAATAATAATAAAATTGATAATAATGTATTTTTTCGTACATAAGTTCATTTGTCGTGGAAAGGCAAATGTTTTGCAGTTTTCATTGCAATCTCGAATTCTGTAAAAGAGTTGTTTTTGAAAATTGATAAATCTATGGCAACAAAATTAATTGATTCAAAAAAGCATATTTTATTTTGCAGGTATATTTTCTTTATTCAATAATGTGCAAATAAAGTTACAAGGGAGAAATCTTAATCTCCTTGAAAATTTGGAAGTTAACATAAATTTTCAAACAAGTGGATTTGCCGAATTTTGGAATCGCGAAGACATTAGTAAAAACTACGTCAGATTAACAAGTATCACCGAACCATTATTTTTAGCTTTTCCTACTTCTCACTTTTTTGAGGCAGCTTTTTTTTGAAGATTCAGTCGTGTAGATAATTTAAGATTATGCTAGTGATTTAAGATTATTATTAACAATAACAAAACGTTCAGTTACTGGATTGTTCTTACCATAAAGAGAATCAATATCGCAGGTACTTTTCAGCAATCAGACGCATGGCAGCTTGACTCATCTCCAAGATTTCCATCAATTTCCTTAGCGACGTCTCTGGGTCTTCCGAAATGTTCTGTTGGCCTTTTTGGGCAGCTCCCGGAGCTCTTGTTGTCATGTCCCGGGTTAGTCTAAACCTCCTCCTCCTCGAGGACTTCTCCGAGGCCACATACTTTTGTGCGATGTCACACAGTTGACCTGGGGTTGATCTGAAGCTGAAGATTTAATGATGATGAAGATTTAAAGTTTTAAAACAAGATGTTAACACTTTGCTGTAACGGTACAAAATAAAAATACAAAGGCAGTATTTGGTAACGAATGTATATGATCATGAACACACGCGGCAATTTTTTTTTTACTGATATTCAACCGAGAATATTTGACTATTTTATGGACAAGATATGATTTAGGTTCAACTTGTAGTAATTAACACAGTCGTCCAAACATAATCAATTTTGAACCCTAGTAACTTTATATATTTAATGAAACACTGCATTAGAAATTTAGTTTTGGTGTAATTGTCACAATTGCAAATTCCTAGTTTATCACACGATTTAGGCTATAGTAATTTATTATCTTGATGAAATTTAGCTACAATCGAAAACTACAATAGAAGGGACGATATAAATTACAGAGTGTAATTTATAAATGCCTGCTTACAAAGTTTGTTCACATCGCAGTACATCTGGCAAAATGTGTTATTGTAACCAACATAACGTAGATTGTTACACATTAGAGAGGTCATCATCAAGTCA
>JAWQRJ010002415.1:0-13570 GCA_033557515.1 Diorygopyx duplodentatus | reverse complement strand
CTGCAACCCCATAATTCATTATTGCTGCTTAAATCATTTAATAAAAGTGTTTGGGTGCCAGTATTAAAGATAAGACTAATATAATTTTCAATTAGCTTTTTGTTAGGTTGTTGTAACCCCAGGCTATGGATGTAATATTGTTCTTTAATTGTACCTGTATTCCGACAGGAAATTAAATTTGTCTTTTAATACAATTTGTCTTTTAATTAAAATGGCGACCCCTCCTGCAGCTGTTCTTGATTCTCTATCAGTCCTATAGATATTATATCCCCTGACTCTAAAGCTTCACCTGGTGAGTATGTTGAATCTAGCAAATTCTTTTCGGAAGTTACTCCATTAGCGGTGTGATATAATATTGTGATATTTTGTGGATTTCAGATGGAATTAGGCATTGATGAAGGAAGGGATGCGTAAGTTGATGAAGTTCATTGGTAATATAGGATTTGATTTGAGAGATGCTTGGAGCAAGAATGGAGCAGTTCATGATGGATGTAATTAAGGACGTAGGAGGTGGGTTTGGGTGTTTTTGGATCTATTTTGGCTGCAACAGTATATGATGATCTCGGATTGGAACAAGAAGTCGGTTTGGGGAATTTGTGAACTTTTAAGTGACTGATGAAGCGTGGTTATTTTTTTGGAGGTCTATGTGGGTTTTACAACCCCTGTAATTGGCAGGGTGAGACCCACCACAATTAGCATATTTAGGAACGACTGCCTTTTTCTTTTTGCATTTTTTATGACTGTGTTCTCCACATTTGACACAACGAGACTGTAGTGAACGGTTTTTAGTATGTCCGTATCGTTGGCAATTAGGACATTGAGGGATGTAATTTGTTGATTTTCTTCCAGATTCTACTGTTTTACTAAATGAAATGCATTAACAACGCGTTTGGTTACCGATCAATAATCCTCAATCATATCATTAATAACGTCATCAACTATTCAGGTAGTTTAACAAGAATTAAATGAAGCAGAATGGGATCTAATTTTAATTTAAGTAATTTTAATATCCGGTGTAGCATAAAACTGGCGAAGAATACAAACGTCAACGTCAAACTAAATAGCATTTTTGCCTTTAGTTTCCATTTACAACTTTATTAGACATAATAACGAATAGTCACGTCCCACTGCCAGCATCGTAATATCTCAATATTACTCAGTTTGCTGCAAATGTTTATGAGTTGTCCCTTGTATCGCTGGTTGTCTCGCTAACAAGAAGTTAGTTACGTACCTTCTCAAGAAAGTTCACAATGTA
This sequence comes from Diorygopyx duplodentatus, assembly GCA_033557515.1. NCBI lineage: Eukaryota > Metazoa > Arthropoda > Insecta > Coleoptera > Scarabaeidae > Diorygopyx > Diorygopyx duplodentatus. Next base: position 12,315 of record JAWQRJ010002415.1, on the reverse strand, counting down.
AAAAATCTGTAATGAGGACAAAGGAAAATTGGGGACTTTTGTAATTGTTACTTAGCCATTACTTTGCCAATTTTTAGTTTTTTTTCCACTTTTTTTGCAAGGTTCGGTATAAATTTTGTAAAATATCGTTGGGGTATATCTTTTTTTAAGAATGTTTAAGAAACATTCAACCAAAATATTTACAGCACTGCTATATCTGACAGATATATCTTCTACCCTCAATAATTAATTACTATTGGCATCTTTCTCGTAGTTAATTGAATCTCACACAGCGGCTCTTGTATTTGTAACGAGATTTCTTTGTCGCATGCCACGTTTAAGCATCCTCACTTATGCGCTTTATCGGATTTATGTCCGAGCTAGTGGTCAATTTAATCCTTCAATCTGAACCTCATCGAGATGTCTATTAAATATCTTAAGTGCATTAACCACCACGCGATTTAGAACGAACCTGGAGTATCTGTATGTTGAAAAACGCAGATGTTGAAAAGAGATGTTCGATATACAGCTATCAGCTATCACATCTGATCATAATGTTTTACATGTAATATGTATGTAATGTATAGTTCCTTCATATTTAAATAGAAATTTGTCTTTGCTTCAAACTTAATATACTTGAAAAGAGAATTCATGGTGTACATCTGGATGGTGTATGGATCTGCTGTATTAGCTTTACATTTGAAACCATTTTGAATGATTAATACTGTATTCTACCCGCATACGTTACTTTTGTTGGAATCTCCTAATTAACACTTGTTTCCCAAGGAGTCGGCTACAGTACATAACTAATTCCAATTACCGCAGAGGTTCGTAGTGCTAAACCAATCTACAAACATTGGCCACTCATGAATTTGCAAAGAAATCTCTAATAAACAAAGTTCTTGTTGGGAGGTATTTAGAACTGCACGCTGTGTAACACCACATTGGGCAAACTCTCCTTGACCACCGTTAGGGAGACTCGGCGTATTTACTTACTGAAGTTAGGAAACCAGATCCAGGGGCTTGGTCAATTCCCAACAGCAAGCGCACGAAAGTGATCACGTAATCTTTGACGAAAGCCTGGTAGAGCAGAGTGTCCAACATACTGGCACTGAATACGCTACCCGCTGCAAAGGGTAGCCTAAACATGTACGAAATGTGCGATCCTCTCTCTTTTTCTCTCTGAAAAAAAAATTGGTTATGAATAGCCCAGCAGCTTTACTATAAAATTAGTCAAATATTCGGAGAGTTATGAAATTATAAAAACGTGAATTATATATGCCCAAAAGGGCATAAGAGGCTTAATAAAAACTAATACTCTGTTAGTTAGGTATCAAAAGCTTACAATGCTTCCTTGTACCTTCAATATCAGTCCTAAACTGATATAAAGAGAGAAAAATTACCACATACTTATCTAACTAGCAATGTATAATATGAATGATGTATTTACACTTTAAATGTACATACATTAAAATATGTACATATAAAGTCTAACTGAGTAGCTAACTTATTCACCAGATTTAGCCCCCTAGATTTAAGCCCCCTCGATTTTTGTTTGTTTTGGGGATATTTTAAATCGCAAGTTTATGTTACCAAACCCGAATCATTGAAAGATCTGGGAAACAGTATTTTGTGGAAATGTGTCATAATGTCTCCAGAAATTTTCAACAATGTATGCACAGAAGTTCATAACAGTCTGTTTTACTGCCAAGAGGCGCAGGGAAAACATCTTCAACATTTGTTGAGATAACAGAAGAACTTGACAGATTGCAACTTGAACTTGCGGTGACAGATGGCAGCCGTTCCGAACGCAAAATTCTACAAAAACAAATTTAAGAAACTTTAAATGCGTTTTCTCTAGTTTAATGTTAAAAGTTATATTATTGATTATTGAAGTGGGATTAAAGGTTATATACGAGTATTATTAATTTAGAGAACAGCTATTGTTGAATACATATTTGAAATACTTTTACAATGAAGTGTCACATATTTTCAGTTTCAAGTTGACAGCGCCCACAGCGCCACAGATAGATTTGTATTTCGATACTACGTTCTGTAATTACTTACAAGCAACGCTTGCTTTGTGATATGTTCTATTGGCTAGTTACTGAAGGCTAATCAATGTGCACCATCAGTGTGTTCCATCATCAACATTGAACTTTCTATGTATATCCTGCATACTCGGAACTTCCTGTCTAGAAAACTGTGGCAACTATTAACCAATACCTCTAGTTGACGTTTAAGCAGCCTTCGTTATAAGAATGGTTGCCTTGCATCTTGGTAGAGGACAGCACAAGGGGCCCAATGGAGCCTAGGTGCAGCGGTCAAAAATCACACCCAATATCCACACATACATACAACTGATAGATTACTGGCATCCACTTTAAAATATGATAGTTCTTCACATCATAATGGTATCATATGACATATTTTCAACAAATGCACTGGGTGATCCTAGGTATTAGAAAACTATTTCGTCATTGGCTTTTAAATGGAAGAATTTACACAATTTCACAGTGGGACTACGAGTTGGATCTAACAGCCCTTTGTGATCTAAAATTTTGAAGTACGATAATTATTGCGTATTATGTGATGTGTCCTGTCATTAAACACTAAATTTAACTATTCCCCCCTTCCCTTCTATGGTGCTACAGTCGTTCCCTGGCTTGACCTCCTTCAATTTTCCCCTCTACCCATCACTGCACGCTGCCAGTGTCGGGTTTTTAGTAGATCTTTTGCATTCTCTGCTACTTCGTCCCCCCATATTTTCCTTGGTCTTCCTGACAGTTTGCATCCCTCCATTTAGAACTCTCCTCGGTGCCTACACATTATCCACCCTAGCGACACATCCAGCCCATCGAAGTCTTTGAATCTTTCCATGTTCTGATAGTCGTAACTCTTCGTAATCTTCCTCCAATCTGTAATCCCACATTCCCTCATGTCACCTTCCACCTCGTCTGCCCATCTCGATCTCGGCCTCCCTCGTCCCTTTCTTCCTTCCACTGTGCACTCCAGAACCGCCTTCACTGCTATCTCCTTTCCCATTCTTTTTATGTGCCGCAACTATCGCAATTGTTGGCATTTCACTATTTCCACTAGATCTTATATCTGCTTCCCTGTATAGCTCGTGTAGTTTCCTGTTGTTTCTGCTTTCCCATTCACCATTTACCATTTTTCTACCATACATATTCGCAACATTTCCTGTTCCTTTTTCCCCATAGTCCATGTTTCACATACAAAAGTCAACATATATTCACTATTTAGCCCCCTTGAAATGTTCTTATTGTTCATTAATCCCTTCGGTGCATAGAGGCACCGATTTCCCGCCATTCTACGGAACTGTATTTCTCCTCCTGTTCTTGGTTTCCTGCGGAATTCTGTTCCCAAATATTTGAAAAATTCTACCTCTTTAAATTTGTATGTTCCTCCCTTTATAGTTTTTATTTATAGACACCCTTCTCGTCATAACCCCCGTCTGTCCATGCCATGTACGTTGTTTTATCTTCATTTATTTGCAGACCCATCACCATGAAGATGCAGCAGAAGCAAGTTCTGATACTTCTTCTGATATATCTGCCCCGATTTGTTTAATTTTGCCTCTCTCATCGAATACTCCAAAGCGCAGTTTTAGTCCCTCCTTCACATGGAAACCACCGCTCAGCCTTCCTTCCATCTTCACCTTATTGTTCGTTTTTCTTAATGTTAGCTTTATCATGTTTATCAATTTTTCGTATATTCCCAGCCAATCCAGTGCCTTATATAGTTCTTTTCTTTTTATGCTATCATATGCCTGTTTGAAATCTATGGAAGCCACATATGTGTCCTTTTAATACTCACAGCCTTCAGCCTGTATCTCTCTAAGTGTGAAGATCTGGTCTACTACCGACCTTGCTGGACGAAACCCGGCGTGATATTACCCTATTTCTTTATCCGTAATTCTCTTTAGTTTGTTCTTTATATCTGTGGCTAAAATTTGCTACGCTATGTTTAGAATTGCTATCCCTCGGTAGTTAGCACAGTTCAATCTATCTCCTTTTTTCTTATATACTGGTACAAGTATCGCCTCGCACCAATCTTGCGGTAATTTTTCCTGTGCCCGGATCCTTTCCAACAATCTTTGTATCCATTCAATTAGCTCTTCTCCTCCATTCTTAAACATCTCCGCTGTTAAGCAATCACTACCTGGGCTCTTATTGCTTTTTAGGTTCTTTATTATTTCTTTTACTTCCTGTTTTGTTGGTGCTTCCTCTACTTTCATTGCTTCATTCCTCCATATCTTCAGAACTTCCATCTCTCCTCCGACCAATTCCCTCTCTTGTCCTTGAAGTATATTGTCTTCGGTTGGTATTCATTTCTTTCCCCTCCTAATTCCCCTGTACATACTTCGTACTTCCCTATTTTTGTAACCTTCTTCTATCTTGTACAGCAGTTTAGCCGTGTATTTCTTTTCTTGCTTCGTAATAGGCTTTTGCACTTTCTCCTCTGCTTCCTGTATGCTTCTTTTGTTTTAGTTGTTTCCCTTCTCAACATCTCCATTCTTAGTATTTTCCACCTTGTCAATTCCCTTTCGTATTCTGCATTCAACCAGCTTTCCTTTTTGTTCTTATTCTTCGTGCTGCTCTCCTGTGCTGCACGTTTCATTTTGCTGCTTATCTCCTTCCATAAGACTTCTATGTATTCGTTATCGCTTATCCTGTTTAGTGTATTTTTAATATTTCCCTATACCCTTCTCTTTCCTTCTCCCTTTCTAGTTTATCATTTCCCCGTATTTCTCCCTTCTTTTGTTTGGCATTTTTCTTTCCGGTATTTCCTTCTTCATTTTCATTCCTAACAGCATGTGGTCAGTATCGACGTCTAGTCTTCTATAGCGTCTTATATCCTTTATATTCTTTTCTTCGTCTTTCTCTACAAGAATATGATCTATTTAGTTGACGTATGAGCCGTCCGGTGATCTCCAGGTCCCTTTGTGCATGGCCTTCTTTTCGAAATACGTGCTTTTGATTATCATGCCTTTCCCTTTTGCAAACTCTATTAACATTTGTTCATTTTCATTTGTTGATTCGTGCTTACTGAATCTTCCGATTGTGGGCATGTATATTAAGGCCGACTGTGGACCTGCAGTAAGTAGCTCTCAACTGGTATATTTCATAGTTGTACCTAATTCTCCAGATTCCATCCTCGTTTACAGGTCCGAAAATTCTCCTAAATATCTTTCGCTCAAAGGCGTCTATGCTGTTGGTCGCCTTCTTTGTCAAAGTTCAGACTTCGCATCCGTAGCTAATTATTGGCCTAATGATAGTTTTATACATGCGGATCTCGATGCTGTAAGTGAAGAGTGTGTATGCTGTACATAAATGTAATATCCCACGATAGTTAGGTTAGGTTAGGCATAAAAGTGAGCGGGCTTATTCCAATGCGACCAACGGTCTATTGTGGCCTACCTGACCTAAGTGATGACTCACCCTCCAAACCAGGTTTCCGTATGAAGGAAAAGATTGCGAAAAATAATAAATAAAAATAAACCCAACAAGCAACAAAAGAAACAGTCCACTGACGAAGAAACATCTGATGAGGACCCAATTTTGGCCTCTACTTACGAAGAAGATAGCGACAATGATGACGCTGAATCTCCTGTTTGTCATAGAAGCTTTTCCAGAGACAAAAAGGGAGAAAAATGGATAATATGCATCAAATCTTTCCAATGGATGCATTAGAGAATTGCGTTAAAAATCCAGGACCTAAATTTATCTGTACAACTTGTCTGGAAAACTAGAATTACTTAAACCATACCAATGATTGATTTTTAATTTTATATAATATTATGAATACAATTTAAGTTCAAGTACTGATTATAGTGATCTTTATATCGTCCCCGGATGTGATCTATTGGGAATTACGTGCCCAAACAAATATTTTCAGAATTTGTACTTGTGTTAAAGCATCTATATAGAGTTTTTTGTAACAAAGTTAACGAGTTTTTGATTATTTTTAAGAATGAACCAGTATTGTACGTAATGTTTGACTTTTTATTTATTATTTTACCTGTAATTTTTTTTCTATAATTTGTTTACAAAAAGGGGGCGATATTTGGGGAGTGTACCCTACCTAGCACAAGCGTACTAATCTCAATGTAATGGTCTAATTTTTTTCTCTCGATGCTTTAGTATATGCCTAGCTTTCCTATATGAGCTAAAGAAAGGTCTATGCCAATATTCACCTTGGTACAAATTACTCTGAAGCGAAATTCTAAACTTTTGTTACTTCAAATATAAAATTCTTTTAAAGTTGGGTATTTCGCGGTTTTATTGTTGTATTCAATTTCGTACTTGCCAGAATCGAAACAGTGGGTTTAGGTGCTGAAATTGTTGTTAAGTTTGGTAACAAACTTGCATTTAAAGTTTCCCAAAGGCTTTAGAGATTGATTTTGGGGGCCGGTGAAGCCGAACCGCGAGATTCGTTTTAACTATTCCCAAAGCGAAGTTATGCGACTGAGCGAATGAATATTAAGCAGTCACTCGAATGTACACAAGTGACGTGGCGCAAACTGAAGTTGTTGTATATACGCTCTAGGGATAAGATTAAATATTCAAGTGCGAAACCAGTTAGCATAAATGCTGTTTCAAACGTTTGAATTTTGTCGTACGTTTTCCAATCTGATTACTTCGTTCACTGAATTCCCAATTTGTAGTTATTTTTATATTTGTATTGTTATTGATTTTATACAAATTGTTCATAATAAGGTGATATCCAGTTGTTTAAGTGTTGTATTCGAATCCCTGTTATTATATTTTTCTAAGCCGCGGACGCATTGTACGGTCATTTTGTTTTATGGTTACCTTTCATTTAAGTAAAACTTATTGAAATTTTTTATATATGGAAACTTTTTTAAAAGAATTTTTTAAAACAGAAATAAAATTATTTTAGAAGACTTTTATCCGAAATTTTATTCATATTACCTAGAAAATTACATTTTAGGGCTTGATTTTGTTATTTGCATTTTCATTTTACAATTATAGTGCAAACCATAGCTTTTAATTGTCAAACCATCCTTACTCAAATTCACTCAAATCCTATCATTCACCATAGACTGCATTTTGTTCAAACTGTAGAAAGAAAATTACTAATAGGAACTAGAATACATTTACAGGAAATCATTATGGACTGTGAATCAAGAGGTATTTATTTAAAGAAGAGTCTATTTGTTTAGTATGTTAAGCTTGAACAGCATTAGACAGGTCGCTGCTGGCTCGTACTGTACTCGTATGTAAAAAAGAATGCGAATAAATATAATAGTATAATATAAATATTTAGGGGAGAATATTAGATCGCAACAATACTGACTGGATAAAGAAAAACATATTCTTGTTAATTAAATCAGCTTCACAATTTTTCCGCACTGATACGAGCTGATCCCGACTGGTCTAATGTGCGTCAAGCTTTCGCTTTAGCGAGGTATTCTAATATAAAATCTAAAATTATACTCACTCTTGCAGTGTCGGTTTGGGGCAATTGTATCTAAAGATATAAATGATCAATTTACATTCACACTTTATATAAAGGTATACACTAAATTAAATGATAAATTACTGCGAACATTTACACCTCACTCTAAATAAATGATCAGGGAAGGCCATTCGCACTACCGTGATTTATCTACAGCATACTCACTTTTTCCATTTTCGATAGATGCAAAGCGTATTTGTCGTGAGCTCTGAACTGCATAAACCTCATATTGGACGACTGTGATAATTCCGTGATGCTTTTTATGCTTGGAAAGAATCTATAAAATAAATCAGTTAATCGTCTATCTACAAAAAGCTCATTTTTTGGTGGTATGTTTTAACTACTCTATAGCAATATAGGAATTCAGGACGAAAGATTCGAATATGAATGAGATATTCATTATTTAATGCGGAGTGCACTTTTTCAAGATTTCTTATCTCTTCTATCTCTTCGTACTCTAGTATCGAGTACATAATTTCTGTTCTTCTTCTGTACTACATAACCCGAAAACTAACAAAGGTATCAGAATACGCTTTCGGGAGATCATAAGGTAGTAAGGAAATATCCACACCATTAAAATCGTAAATGGCATTACCATCTTTTGATACCTCAAATTAAAGGGCTTAACAGGTACTTACAGGTTCCTTTACACTACCAAAATCAAACAATCGTTTTCGAATAAAATGGGTGCAACTGCTATTATTTTAATTTGCAAATTAAAAAAACTTACCAACATATCATATCAATTGCTCCTGCGCCACATGGCCCTAAACTGCCTGTTCCTAATCCGCCACAGGGAAATGAAACTAGCGATGACAGTAATTCGGAAAGTGCGGAAGATTTTGGTGACCCTAATTACAATGCTGAAGGTGGAACCAATGAAAGGAAACCATACTATCCCAACCAAAAGGGCGTTAATGATATGATCAGGGACCTTGGTCTTACAAAGTCAAATGCTGCGCTCTTAACATCCAGAGTGAAGCAGTGGAACTTGTTAGATGAAACTGTAAAAGTGTCGAATTAGAGGAAGCGACATAACAATTTCTCCATATTTTTCATCAAAGAAGATGAACTCTGCTATTGTCATGATGTAACTGGTTTGTTTGAGAATATTGGAATTCCTCTTCATCCTAGTGAGTGGCGGCTCTTTACAGACAGTTCATCGAAGAGTCTGAAAGCAGTATTACTCCATAACGGTAACCAGCTTCCGTCTATTCCCCTTGCCTAAACGTACTGAGTTCACTGTGGGAAGCACAACATTAAATGGGAGTCACCTGTGGACCCTCGAAAGGTACTAATGCCACCTTTGCACATAAAACTGGGACTGATGAAGTAATTTCTGGCAGCGTTGGACAAGTAATCTGCAGCATTCAAGCATCTACAACATCTGTTCCTAAAGCTTTCCGAAGCAAAAGTTAAAGGTTGTTAAAAGTTGGTGTTTTCGTTGGACCTCAAATCAAGAAAGTTATTGAGTGTCAAGAGTTTCCCAAGCTTCTCAGAGCAAAGGAGGATGAGGCAGGGATCAGTTTTGTTAAAGTAGTTAAAGGCTTCCTTGGAAATCATAAAGCTGAGAATTATGATGAATTGGTTGAGACTCTGGTTAAAAAGTACAGCAAGATGGGCTGCAGGATGTCTCTCAACGTACATATCCTTGATGCCCACCTTGATAGCTTCAAAGAGAACATGGGTGAATATTCCGAGGAGCAAGGAGAGCCCTTTCATCAGAACATGCAACATTTTGAATGTCGCCATAGGGAACCTACAATGAACACATGATGGGGGACTATGTTTGGGGACTTATTCGCGAAAGTAATATGACATACACTCGCAAATTTCGTAAAACTACACATTTCTAGGTTCCTTGTCATCAATTTGTAGAATTTAGGTTAAAATATACTATTGATTTGAAATATAATATTCCCCTTTTGTCTTTAAATAAAAATAAACCCGAAAATTTGTACGTTTCCTTAATGATAGTACGCAAATTTCAACTTTCCGTTGTCCTGACCACGAAAGCAAAGTTGCAGGGAAGTAAAGTTTTTTCAGAAACAACCATTGTGTTACATTTATTGATAAAACCATAAATGGAAACAATTATTTAGATATGTTAGAAACCATAATTGAACCTCGTATTATTCAAGAAACCCAGACTCTTTCACTTCCAACAAGGTGAGCCCCACCACACTATGTCCTAGCAGTTCGCCGATTTTTAAATCGAAGATTTCCTTAGCAGTGAATTGGAATAAGTAATCCGATAGAATGGCCTGCGCGATCCCCTGACTTGTCCCCCTTAAATTTTTATCTTTGGAATTACCTGAAGTCACACTTAAGTGTATTGGTTTGAGTGTAATGGTTTTAAATAATTTGATTCCAAAACGAATTGATCGATTTTAATATTTCTTGCGCATGTGAAGTGATGAAATTAATATGACTTTCTTCCTGAAACTCTTATATACTAAAACAGCAAAAAAATATCAAGGACAGGTTTACTTACTTAAACATGGTCTGTACGGCGACTATAGTATTGCAATCAGCTAGAGAATCCTCTTCTGCAGAGTTTGACAGTTCCTTATTTACGACGACAACGTTCTCGGCCAAGGTGATACCGGCCCGAAGTAGATCGTCCAGGCTGCAATTTAAAATTATTTATGACTTTCCAAAGACAGCCCAGGTGCATCTATATTTTAGGCACACATTTCCCAGAGGACCGTTCGACGGAATGAGTAATAGATAGATAGGCTTTTGCGAGCTCAACCCGAAAAATCAAGCAAAGAACTTAAGCCATTGAACTGCAGTAAAAAGTATTCAATAAATCTCGGCGCAGCATCAGAATTTTTCCATTAAGATTTTTTGGAACATTAACTTTTGGTCTGTTAAACCCCCTTTTTAAACATCTTACAACAGAAAGGGTACGTTTCGTAATACATACAGCAACTCTCCCCTTACTGCATTGCGCCTAATTTCCAATTCAAAGACAACTGTGCGTAGCTGCTTTAAATAATTCATGCAAACGCGGAATGTTTGAATACGAGTTAGGCAACGGGTAGCGTATTTACACGACCGCTTTGAAACTCTTTGATAAAAAATTCTGGAGGTATTACCACGATCGATATTATCTTATTAACAATGACTGCTTTAATCTTGTACTCGAGCGTACTTCAAATTACGTTGGCACATCTGACACTGTTTTATATAAATAACCGCGGTAATTCCGCTGCAATGTAAGAGGGCCTTCAAATTTGAAAGAGCTTTAATTCTATGGACTCTTCAATATAACTATGGGCACATAACAACGAACTCTCGTCCAAAGCAGTTTGGTTTTGACGTTTCGCTAGCCATTGCAGGTACTACCCTCAGAACTGATGATGACCAGTTCTGAAGATACTACCTTTAGCAGATGAACATTTTGAAAATGTTGGTCCGCTGAGCAACGATGTATCGCATTTTCACATTTTCCTAGATTGCAATAGACTTGCTGCAGCGTATTTCCCAAACATATTTCCATAACATTCGCCAAGAAATAACATTACAATATAAGAACAGGCTGATGAGGAATTGAACGTTTGTCAGAAAATCTGCCCAGAAGGTTTTCGTTCATTAGTCAGTATTCCCGCAAAACCTAATATTTGGAATGTAATTTTGAAGACCATTTAATGGATCCTATTTCTTAGACGACTCATTAAATGCCCAAACACATTTACGTTTGCAGATGATTGAATTATTCCAGATATTCAGGACATTCCTGAAGTAAACCTGAAAACGGTTTAGTCTCAGAAACAGAGTTGTCCAGCTTATAACGTGACCAAGGTAAAGTATGGTTAAAGGATGTGGAATGACAGCCAAGATCTCCAGATTTATCTTCAAATATTTTTTCTTGTGGGGGTTTTGAAGACCTCTCCTACACTGATGACATAAAACATGTTGACATAGTCAATATTGTCACACTTAAAATCATAATGTTAGCGTATTTTTTATGGTAGGTTCCCCCAGACCAGAACAATGTTATGGTTTGGCAACTTTTGTTCCTAGATCTTCCAGACTGCTACACTGAACAATGGTGCAAATTATCAAACTTAACTTTCACAAGGTTTTAAAAATATATGGGATGAAACAAATAGATTTAGATTTACAAAGGTCCTTCTAAGTTACTTCGATAAAAATATGGCATAACAATGAAGAACTGAATGAATTTACCTTTCCTATGTTATCGTTCAAAAAAAACTTAAAACTTATCACTGCCAAATGGATTCGAAACACGTTTCTGCAGTATTATTTTGTACAACAAACCAATGCCCCTCCATCACGCATTGATATTTTTGATTTGTTTATAGTTCGCTACTAAACAATATTAATTTTTGTCAACAGTTCACTATCAACTTCAGCAACAATTTATAATATATTATAACAATGTTATAACAACACTCTATCAACATTACAGAGAAAACTAAATTTAAAATTGCCAACCTCGAAGGAAATACCCGTTTTCATAAATCGTTCTCAAGGCGTTGAGATCGATTGGAATATCGGTCATTTCATAAAAATCAAAATGTTGCATTTTTAAGAACAAAATGTGATAAAGTACTTAATGTGACAGTGTAACTAATGTTATTATTTTATGTCAGAAAATCAAATCTAACTCAACATTCTTAAATGGATAATGCATTAACTTATTCAAATGCAAATGTATCGGGAACAGTTGATATACATAGGCCCGGTTGCATAAAGCATAGTTAAGTTCATGATCAAAAATGGCAGAGTTAACAATGCGATTAGCCAATCAGGTTAGAGAATTTTGAATTTTCAAATTTGAATTGTCCAATCAGATTGCTTAAC